>KQ030544.1:5106-102256 GCA_000956045.1 Hirsutella minnesotensis 3608 | reverse complement strand
TGCGTCATTTCAGAAGAGTTACACCGTTCAGCTCGTTTGCTGCTGTCGTCCTGTGTCTTCGCCTGTCGGCGCGTAACTCGAGTGCTTCCTGACTCGACAACTTTACTCCGTTTCGGCCGACGTCGCGGTTTGTCTTGTGCGTCTGCTGCATCTTCTTCCTCCAGCGTTGCCCCCAGTTCGAATTGAGAGTAATTTCGACGCGCCGAGCGCTGGACGCCACTCCGTGTTGAGCCTTGAGGGGCTAGCTGCTTCTCTGGGATTGCGCGTTCGTTGCCAAATGGTTCGCCATTGCGTGGTCGACCCTTAGGTATCCCCATTGGAGGACGTCGTATTTGAAGGAGAGGATCATCAATGTCTCGTGATCGCTTGAGATGCCAGAATGGATCTAGGTCTTGCCTCTTGAGTGGTTCCTTTCGACGAGCTAGCTCCAAGAGCCTGTGAGCACAGGGTAGACCGTATTGAGCCCGAACATTGCGGCAGTGCCGAACTGCTAGATTGGAATTTGTGGCAAGCATCTCCAACACAGGAGTTAAATGGATATATCTCCTTCGCTTCATAACTGGCGTTGACAAGTCGCAAGAATGCTGTCTGCGGGATCGTTGGCGAAGTCGGAGTTCTTGTGGCTATGCTGTGGCTGAATGTGGGGGGGTGCGTGCGAATTGAGATTTGGGTGCGTGTGAATAAAGACTGTCAAAAAAAAAGTGTCGTTTCCTCGTTATGGTGCGCCGCCCGCTGCAGATACACAGTACCCAAGTATCAAGTACCTACTCGTCCATGGGCTCCTGCCTTGCCGCATTGTACGAAGGCGGAAGAACCCAATTCCCTCGAATCCCCCATCCATCCATCCTTTCCCACCTTCCATCACCCTCTCCACCGCCACCCTCCTCTCTCCACTCGTCACTCTCCACTCTGGTAGGCCTCTGAAGCGGAGTGCAGCGTCCCCGATTTAATCCTCTGCCATTGTCCCCTGCGCTTTCCTTTTTTATCCCTTCGTCTTGTGCTTGGTCCTCGTCTCCTCTGCTTCTGCTTCCTTCCCCACGACCTGATCCTCATTATTTCTATCCCCTCTACCCAGTCATCTTTTTCCTTCCGTCTCTCCAATCTCTCCCATCTGACTCCTCCCCCCCTTTCCCTTGGCCCTTTCAACTCCTCTCCCGGTCCAGTCCTTGCTGTCGTCTGCCTACCGACGTGCCGTGCCTCTTACCGGTCCGAGCTCAGCGACCTCGATTCCCTCTCGGCATTTCATAAACACAACATCATCCCTTCGTCACAACCAACCACCCCTCCACTACTTCCATCAGGCATACACGTTTGCCTGTAGGCGTTCTTCTGGCTCTACGATATCCGACCAAGCAGCCCGCACGCCTTCTTCGCCCTACTTCAACCATGTCTCCCACCATTACCTCCGCTGCCGGCACCCATCTTCAGGTTCCCGGCGTCTCTGCCGCCCCCTCGTCCTCTGCAGTACCTGTCCGCCCGAAATTCAACTCGCATGTTACGTCGGACCGCCTGCGCGAGGGTGCCGGCCTCTACCTCCCTCCAGCCTTTCGCACTGGCCGCAGCAACATCCGTAAGGGCCGCACCTCGGTCTTCAAGGAGCTTGGCCTCGACGACCCTCACTGCGCGCCTCCGTCTCCATTCGTCATCCTCGACCACGACCCCATGCTTGGCTCACCTGCCGCTCCGCAGGCCTGTGTGCGTCCCTCGGCATGAGTGACCGCAACGGGCGAGCCGGGACGGCGGGACGGCAACGCCAGCTGTGCGCCACCACCGTTCGACCCGCTGCCATGCTCACCCTGAGCATTCTCGGCCAAGCCACCTTGTCATGCCAGCAGGTGGGAAACACAATTAACCATCAAACTGCCGTTAAAACTTGCCGCCGTGCTCGCGATGTGGCAGGAGTTCAAAAGGAAAATCGAGGGGAAAGGTCAACCGAGCTTCTCGGACGTTACGGACTACGTTTCAACTGCAACCGAGGGTTTCCACGTCCTGGCTGCTGGGCGGTCAGGTACCCACTCAATGCGCAGCATCAATATTGCCATTTTGCGATTCTCTCATCATCAAATGGGGTAGCCCCCCCAAGTCAAACATGCATTCGACAAGACACTACGTCTCACGCTATATACTTGCACATCTTTTGGACGGCGCTGCGGTCCGGTCTTTCTTCATGTCTTGTTTCTCACAATACCATATATATATATATATATATATATATATCTAATGCGCCAAGGGCAACTTGCATAGTCTGAGGGAGGGAGGAGGCAAGGGTCCGCCCACCGGGAAGCGAGGCGCGACTCGGTCGGCGGCATGAATCATTATGGGGAAAACATAAATGTGCGTCTAGGTCTAATGTTGGAGGCCGGCGTGCCTCGGTCGATACCCTATTTATTTGAAATCTGCACTCGCTATACCTGTGCTCCATTGTCGGACTTATTCTTTTGATACAACTTGTTGTCATTCCCACCAATGAACTCGGCCGTCGATGCAAAGCACGAATGCAAGTGCGGCATTGGCGACAAGTTTGTCGTGAACTCGCATTGGTGGGACGCGTGGATTCAGGGTTGAGAGAGTAAGCGCAAGGGGTCATTGGTGGTTGTCTACTTTTCCGAGGTCTGCCGGGAGTACCATGACTGTCATGAGGTGCCCAATGTCTATATCGCGCCAAACGCCTTGCGTAAAAAGATGCCGCATCGACAGCTGATGCCCATAAGCTCATGCCAGGAAAGACCACGAATCTTCCCTTTCCCCCTCCTCTTTGTGTATTGCCTCCTGTCTCTGCGGTCCGTCCTCGCCCACGCCTCTACATCTTCTCCAGATCCTCCTTGGAAACCGTCTTGACAAAGGCGTGGCTGAGGAAGTGGAGCCACGTCTTGTTTTCCTCGCGCCGCCGATGCTTGTGCTTCTTATGCTTCTTGTGCTTCTTGTCGACGGTGACGTCGTCACTAGCCTCGCTACCGAGCTTGCCGAGAACATGTTGCTGCTGCTGCTGCTGCTGCTGCTGATCGGAACTCGCGTCCAGCAAGTCCTCGCTCTTCTTCCGCTGGCCCATTCGATACGCAAGGTGCAGGTATCGCTTGACCGTGAGATCCGGTAGCCCGTACAGCTCGTCGTCGGCCGTGCTGTACTCGACCTGGTACTCGAACGGCCGGGGCCGAGCAGGCGCGTGCCTCGAGCTGCCGGCCTCGTTGTTGATATGCGTTAGATTGGCAAAGTACTGAACGTATCCTAGCAGCGTCAACGGCTGAGGGTAGTGTGCCGGTCCCGGAAGTGACTCCTTGGGGGGCGCTTCGGGCACAACGAGATTCGGGTCTTGATGCTTCTCGCCCCCCTTCCTCAGACGATGCTTCTTTCCTGATGGGGCTCTGCGCTTCAGCTCGAGTTGCACGTCTTCGTGATGAGACTCTCTCTGAATTGTTGGTGCTCCATTTTCCGCGTTGAGAGAGTCTTGCCAAAGTACCGAGTCTTCGAGGCCTGTAATGTTGTACTCAAAGACCCTCAGAGTAGGGAAGAAGTTTGGCACCACGCTGGGGCTGACAAGGGAGACGTGATAACGCTCGGCATGTTCTCCACCAATTTTACCATTCTTATTCTGCTTCTTGTGCTTTCGTTTTCTTTTGCTCACTTCGCCATCACCTTCCTCGGTGAATCTGTCGTCTTCCAACTTGCCGATGATTGAATCGGGTAATTCGGACCACAGCTCGCGCAGTTCGAGCAGGTACTCGCTCTTCGATTTGATGGAGAAGCCGCCGTTGGACTGGTTGACAAAATGGACATCCTCTTCGTCGTCATCATCCTCTTCTTCTTCTTCCTCATCCTCATCATCCTCATCTTCACCTTCATCCTCATCGCCGAGATCATCATAGCTTCTCTTTTTGTGCCTTTCATGTAGGCTTCGGGCTCGTAATGCATTTTCCATTCCGGCTATGTCAAGCTCTTGCGTGTCTTGAAGAAGGAAGTGATCAATGTTCATGTGGCCAAACAGTGATGCCGTGACAACATCGCGGTATTGACGCAGCCACAGGGTGTACTTTTGCCAGCAAGTCTCGTCCCAGTTGCGTTTGCTGTCGGTTCTTGCGGGAGGGACGTGTCCCATGAGGATAGCCTTCATGCCACGCTGGCGCATACTCTGCAAATGAATGCGCAGCCATTCCATGTGCTTGAAGCCCGGTTCGGAGGGCTCGGCGCACCCATCGACGGCGGCATTGCGCTCGAAGAAGAACATGGTATTGAGGCTAAAGACGGCGAGCTTGTCGGGAATGACCTCGACGTAGTACCATCCACCATACTGGAACGCGTGCCGCTGGTCCTCGGGGATGAATCGCCTCCAGATGTCGCCATAGGACTGAAACCACCTGTTCGGTCCGGGATTCATGATGTTGTGCGGAAGGAAGTCATTGTTCCCGAATGTAGGAATGACTGGCACATTTAGCCTGCCGTCGGCGGAAGAAAAGGTCTCGACGAACTTGTCGGCGACGGCGCGATTCGATTCGAGTACGCCGGATGCATTGCGTGGGTGCGTCTCGTCGCTATCGTGTCGAGCCGAGTCGCCGGTCCAGACAACAAAGTCGATGTCGTCTTTGATGTTTTTGGCTATCCATTCGAGCGTGGCGTCGACGAGGGCGAATGGCGAGTCGCAATCCGTCTTTTCGGCGCCGTATGTGCCGGCGGAACCCTTGCCGCTGTGGCATGCGTCGTCGCCATCTGTGGCCGAATGAAGCCTATAGAACTCGTCCGGGTGAAAGTCTAGAAAACGGAATGTTAACAACGCCGGCCAGCGCTTGTCTCAAGGGATCGCGAAAGCCGACTTGCAGGGTTGCAGTGAGATTGATAGCGATAGGATGCGCAAGGGTTCATACCGGTAACGTGCAGGAAGCGACCGTGCAGCTTGCGCGACGGCGATGCGGACTGCAACTTTGACGCTTGGACAGCCCCGAGTGCCGACGGCATCGAGGCGACGGACGCGGTGATTGCGAGAATCCGCGCGAGGGCGCCGCCCGCGGAGAGCCTCATTGTGTTTGCTGGCAGCCGAGTTTGCGTGTGAGGAGACTTGAGGAAACGGGTTGTGAAGATGCTCCTGGCGGTATATGGCAAACGCGCCCGAAACGATGGGAGACTCAGAGCCCGACCTGCGAGAAAACGTACGGGGAAGCGGACGGGCGACGTCGGCGGCGGAAGTGTCGGGTCAGTTTGGGGCCAGGCTTAACCGATCATCTTGTTCTCCGACGAGGTAAGTTGTGGGAGAGGGGGTCACGGCGGCGAAAAGAAGGTTTGGCGTGGTCGGTCAGTCATCTGCTGAAGGATTGCGAGATGCCTTTTCCACTCAGATAAAACGACAGGGCCAGAAACAGCGGGACGGGCGGCTGGAGCGGCGCCTGGTTTTGAATGAATCAGGCCATGGGGCTGCTCCTTGGCCTTGTACGTATGGACAAGGGGCAAATAATCCACGGTACTCATTCGCCTGTACAAGCAATTCGGCTGCCGCCTGAATGGGGGCTATGTGCGCATGGGATTTAGCCCCAAGGATTTCAGCATCATGGGATTCTCCTTCCCTGCCACCGAAGGTCACGCCGTCGTTGAGAGAAATCGCCTCTTTTTCCGGCAGCTGCGACTGGATTGGACGGGCAACGGCGCGGACGTTGAGATGCTAGCTCCCAATCGCTTGGCCGCATGACTGCCAGGACTGACGTAGGTATTCGGTACTTGGATAGGCGGCCATGCATCATGCAGTGACTGCATCTGCTGCCGGCATCCCGGCGTTGAGGGTGGGCCCAGCGTGTACGGAGTACAGTACCTAGGTACCTAGGTACTGTAAATGCCGGCCCGCGGCCAATATTTGACCCGAGCAACGCTCACTTTGTTGATGCAGCGCAACCGGGTTGCGACTGCTGCAAGTGCATCTTAAAGCTCCTACCTCGGTAAAGAAAAACCAACCGGTTTCCCTTGCTTTTTGGCGAGCCATCGTGGTGTTGGAAAACGGCAAGCCAACACGTTATTGCTTGGTCGAGCTTGGTCTCTTTCCAGGCCTAGGGTAGCAAGGCTGATGGCCCCACTAATCTCAGCTCCGGACCTGTACGTACCATTCTAGCTTCGATTTTTTTTTTCTCGTCCTTCTTTTCTTCTCCTTTCAACTTCAGCGCAACAGCAATCTCATCGCGGCAGCCACATCCAATGCTCGCCGCGAGGCTCTTCTCTCCTCATCCTAGAGTCGCCGCCGCTCGAGATGTCACGCCTGTTTGCAAGACCAACTTTAGAAGCCGCTCGTTTGAGGGAGGCCGCGCCGTTTGCTTCCAAGCTGGCAGTCTCCCATGGTTATCGTGGCAACATACCCGCAGCCTTGTCTCGTCAAACCTCCTGACACTTGAATTGGAACTAGGCCTGGATTAGCAAACCGCAGTAGGGCCAGCAGAGGTAGGCACGAGAGGTAGAAATATTGTACTCGCCAAGATGCAGTCACTCTAGATGGATGGGCGTACGTCGAGGTTCGATTGCGATCTGAAGTGTTGGAGGCGAGTGCTCACGGCTGCAGGCGAATGAGGTTTGCAGGTAAGCATGAGCTGTTGAGCTTTGCAAGAATTTCGCAACATGAGTTTTCTCAGCGGCAGGAGAGATGGCACTATCCGAGGCACCCTCGATGCGCAGTAACCAGCAGCAAGACGATGCCCATTGTCTCGTTGCGATGCAAAGACTCGGACTGCTGCTAGATTTTGATGGCAGAACAGGGTCCTGTCTAATCCCGATCGAGTGACTCCGTAAATAGATATATTGGAAGGTGCACTGTATGATCATGTCGGTGTCCTACTTCGTAGGCATTAGGCAAGACCGAGGCAGCTTCTCTCCTTGCCGCCTTCCGCAGCTGCCCCTGCCCGCACTCGAAGCTCGGTCTCACCCCGCCGCCCCACCGAATGCAACGAGCGCCGAAACCCCCCAGATCAGAGTTCGGCCAATCCCGCCTCTCGGGATGCGATTGAGCCCATCTTTCAAGTTTTCTCCCTCAGCGTCCACGGCATCTTGATCCGAATAAACTACATCAGCTTCCGCCGAACCCACGATCTAGTCCTTGCTTCTTCCAACCTCCCCCCCGCCTAGCGAGCCGACCATGTCCATCAAGGGCCCCTCGACCGAGCAGGCCCAGCACCTCGACGGCTCGGGCCTGCGCGTCGCCATTGTGCACGCCTGCTGGAACATGGACATCATCCGGCCGCTCGTCGCCGGCGCAAAGAGCAAGCTGCTGTCCCACGGCGTCGCCGAGTCCAACATTGTCGTCCAGACGTGTCCGGGCTCGTGGGAGCTGCCCTTTGCCGTCCAGCGGTAACGTCGCGCCCTCTCCTTGCTCTTTTGATTGTCGCCGACGCTCGCGCTGACTTGCGACGCTCCCTTTGCTCCCTCGTTGCGACTCCGACAGCGTCTTCTCGGCTTCGCAGATCCAGTCCACCGCGACCGGCGGTCCCTCGGCCGGCGACCTCCTCGCCTCGTCCACGACGGACCTGGCGGCCCTCTCGGGCGCCTCGTCGGGCGCCTTTGACGCCATCATCGCCGTCGGCGTCCTCATCAAGGGCGAGACGATGCACTTCGAGTACATTGCCGACGCCGTCTCCCACGGCCTCATGCGCGTCCAGCTCGACACGGGCATCCCCGTCATCTTTGGCGTCCTCACCGTCCTCGACGACGACCAGGCCAAGGCGCGCGCCGGCCTCGACGGCAAGGGCCACAACCACGGCGAGACGTGGGGCTCTGCCGCCGTAGAGATGGGTATCAAGAGGAGGCAATGGTCCGCCGGCAAGATTGAGGGTTGACGGGATTGATGGGGACGTGCGCTCTCAAGGCCCGGGCGCGTGAAATGGAAGCTTGGCAGGGCCAAATGTCTTGCGCCTTCTCCTTCTCACGATGCCACGAGGCTGCTGCACGACACAGCCAATAAAGTCTACCTACCTACACATATACAGGCCGATGGGCAAGACCTGTGCCGCAGCATAGTTGGATATCTATTGCCTGCCGACTTCAATCCCAAATAACCTGCAGTCAAAACTTTGCCTGGCCCCATAAACGCGCGACTGATACACGTTCGGTTGATACACGCGCGCCCGCTGTCCCTGGAGCACATTTTCTGCCCTTGTTTTTCTCCTTTGACTTATCTTGCCTCTCTTGCGTCTGCTGGCTCTGCTGGCTCTGCTGGCTCTGCTGGCTCTAACGCCTCTGCCTCCTTTATAGTACGAGAATTATACAATAGTAGTATAATTTTGAATAGCCCCTTAGCCTGTGTACGGAAGCCCTCGCTTGAATGCCGACTTTGACTTGGATTTTGGCGTTTGCGTGTATTCTGGCTTTTGCGGGATTCGCGGGTCTTGCATTTTCTCGTGGCCTGCCTTGCCTTTGCGCCATCCGCGGCCCAGGCCCTTGGACGGGTCCCTGCACTTCGGGCCCTTGCATCGCGATTTCCTGCACTCTCCCCCAGAGTACTTGTCCTTGTACGTGATGCCATGTTTCGAATAACCCCATTCTCCAACCTGGTCTTCGGCCGTGTTGCCCCAAAGAACACCCGGCCTGAAGTCCGGCTGAGGGTTGCCCTCTAAGTAGCCAAAGCTGTATAGTTCGTGCTCGGCCAGGTAATATTCCTGGTCGGCCTTGTCCTCAGCCTCCCAAGACCGGTCCAGCATTCGAGCCGTCTCCTTTTCGCTGAAGCGGTCCCGCATGAGAATAGGCCACTTCCCGTTGGGGACGTGCATCATGGGATCCTCGGGCTCCTCCTTCGGCGCCGAGTTCGGGTCCTTCCACTCGAGCCGGTCGGGTAGTGTCTTGTAGTAGTCGTAGACGCCGTAGTGTTTAAACGGCCCCGGGGGCGATCCCGGCTTCAAGCGTTGATCTCTGGGATTGCAGTCGCGCGTGTAGCGCAACTGGAAGCTGCGGGCGGGCCGGTCAAAGGTGGTGCACGACATGTGGTTGCCCTCGGGCACGTAGGCGATCTTCATCCGCGAGGCCAAATCGCATTCCGACGACGTGTAGGCCACGGCAATGGGCCCGTCGCGCTCCACGTATTTGTAGTCGGTGAGGGGGCCTTCGAGAAAGTATTTGCCCTTGGCCTCCTCATAGTTGGGGTAAACGGGCCTGTGATCGTACCACTTGGCTTCGATCATGACGCTCAGCGCCCGCTCGCCGGGCCAGCAGTGATCGGTGCAGCCAAAGTTAACCTTGGGGCCCTTGCCAATGTCCCCGGTGCAGTTGGGGCCGCTGAAGAAGGTCGCGGCGTAATTGATTGCGAAGGCTAACGCCCACCGTGGTCAGCAAGACGACGCGTCGGGTCGACGGATTCGATTCGGGGTCCCAAAGCAACGTACTGAAGCGATAAGGGCGCACCACCCACGGGTCCACCTCAGGCCGCAGCAGCACCTCTTCCGGCGCTGCTGCCTCTTTCGCCGCCGCCGTCATGGCGAGCGTTGCGATGATTTGCCAGGCTTTCATTGTGCTGGCGATTCGCTTGCCTCGTTTCGTCCGGTGCGGAAGAGCCGAGCCTCATGGCCCGACGAAGTAAACGCAAAAGGAACGCAAGGTAGAATATCAGGTGGGAAAAAATGTCTGTTTTTTTTTCTCAAACTCTTTCCACTCCCAAGAACCGAAAAAGTTGTGCCATCACGGGATCGTGGCTGCGCTGCTAGGCCGTCAGCCATAGGGCAGCTGCCCCGAACGTCTTGCTCCTTAAGCGCAGCCATGGCGCCACCGGGTCCATATCCACTTGTCCCTGCTGCCTCTGCAGCCTCTCTTGCCTCACTTGCCTTCCTACTTAGCAGCTACGTCAATGCCTCATTCTTGTGGTAGCGCGTGGTAATGAAGGGCATCTTGGTCACGACTCCCTTCCTCTTGCGCCCGCGCACAACAATGTCCAGTTCGGTGCCAGCTTTGTGAAGGCCGTCCTTGACATAGCCCATGGCGATGTTCTTACCGAGGGTCGGGCTCGGCACGCCACTCGTAATCTTGCCCACGCTTTGCCCGTCGCTTTGGACCTCGGCTCCTTCACGTGCTGGCGCACCGTCCACGACGAAGCCGACACGCCGCCGCTCCACGCCCTGGCCGCCCTTGCTCTTGGGCGTGAGCTGGGCCTGGATGACAGACGCGCCGTGGAAACCGCCGGCCTTGCGGCGTTCTTGGGGAATGACCCAGCTAAGGCCCGCCTCGACGGGCGTCGTCGTGTCGTCCAAATCGTGGCCGTAAAGGCACATTCCTGCTTCGAGACGGAGCGAGTCTCTGGCGCCCAGACCAGCGAGACGTAGGCATTCGGGACCTGCAACGCCCAGTAGCGACTCTACGGCAGCCTTGGTGGTGTCGATGGCTGGGTAGAGCTTGCCGTTAAAGGAGATTTCGAAGCCGTCCTCGCCCGTGTAGCCGCCGCGACTGATGAGGACCGGATGCGACTCGGCGCCGCCCGCGAGCTTCAGCTTTGCCCAGACAGCACTGCCAAAGTACAGGGCGTCGAGCTTGGTATCCGTGGCTAGCACCTGTGTCAGCACCTGAACGGCCTGAGGGCCCTGGAGCGCGACGAGGCCAGAGCCGTCGAGCCTGGTCCACTCGACGCGGCCGCCAAAGTTGCCCAGCTCGCGGTCAAAGTAGCTCGTGTCCTTGTCGAGGCAGGCGCCGTTGGTGACGACGTAGTACTCGTCCTCGCCGATGCGAGTGACGACCGAGTCGTCGACGATGCCGCCCGTCTCGGGCCACAGGAACGTCGTCAGCTTGCTCTGCATGAGGCCCATTGAGCCCCAGGCCGAGGGCGTGACTCTCTCGAGGAAGGCGGCGGCGTCAGGCCCGCGGAAAATGTGCTGCACCATGTGGCTGACGTCAAAGATGGACGCGTGCTGCCGTGTAAAGTGGTGCGACTCGGCGAGCGAGGCGCCGTCGTACTGGACGGGCATGCTATAGCCGGCGAACGGCACCATCTTGCCCCCATGGGCGAGGTGAAGGTCGTAGAGCGGCGTCTTCTTGAGGTCGGCGCTGGCGACGTCCGAGGCGCATCGGGACTGCTGCGCCTTGAATGCGCTCGGTCGGATCGCGGCCTCGGCAGGAAGCATGCGGTGGGTGCGGCCGATGACGCGGGGGGCCGCCCGCACGGCTGTAACGAAGCCCCTCATGTCGGTCAATTGACGATGCTGAGGCTCAGAGTTGATGCGGGAGGGAAAGGGGAGCTCAAATTAGAACGACCCTTTGACGTGAAGGCCTCTTGGAGGATGGGCGCGAAGAGCAAGAGGAGACACAGAGAAAGGGAAGGACCGAAGGCTCAGGAGCGCGGCTGCAGAAACCGGATGCAGACAGCTCCATACTTTCCCCACAAAGGCAGCAACGACCGAGACCCCTGGTCTTGGGTCCCGTTTCCGAGACTGGCGTCGAATGGGATGCTTTGCATGACTGATGGAAATGCTTAATTGGGTAGGCAGCCCCTGCGCTCCGTCCCGCGAGCAGTACGAAGTACCGGACGCAGCGCCATCGAGAGAGGGGGAAGCCTCAAAGTGCAAACTGTACTTTCTTTGGACTGTGTGGCTGAGCTACAGTGTGAGTGAAGAGCCACTAAACCTATAACTAGACCAATCCAACTCACTTTGTGGCCTCGAGCTTGGTTCCTACTTTTTGCCATGCACCGGGCGTTGGACGAGATACTCAAGGTGGATATTATTCTTCAGAGACTAGGCGAATTCTTCTATGTGCTTTGGCGTGCTCGATAATAATGCTTGGCCCCTCTACTCGTCTCTGCGGATCGCCAGATGCTCCCTCAACCGCCTTGCTCAAAAAGAATACCTATAAGCGCGCTTATCGAGACGTACCTCGCGGCTTCAACCGTCCACAATGCCCAAAGTCAAAGGTCCAGAGAGCATGCGGCGCATCGAGAAAATAAGCAACCACGATCAACATAACACCGCCAACCAGTCAATGGCCGGGGAATAATGCTTGACCCTCACCTACTTCTGTTGAAAGCTGTACTTTAGCCATCCGCCCAGCGCCTGCAAGCTCTCCCATCGCACGTTCTCGTCGTCAGACACCATCAGCTCCATGACTCTTCGTTTCAAGCCCACCTTCTCCAGCTGATATCGCTTCTCCGGCACCTCCTTGACGAGGCATCCAATATCATTGCATGCAATGGCCAGAACCTGCTTATCGTTGTCCCACGGTTTTTGCATGATTTCCGCCAGCTTCCGTGGAATCTCTCCATTCTCGAATTCGAGAATCTTGCGCGCGTTTTCCGCCCAAAAGACCTGACTGCGGTGCGGTGGTGACCAGCGGAGATGCCCTGATTGGACCTCGACAACATATTCGTCAAACGTCGTTTTGGTCCTTGTGTACTCGGCGAGAAGTTCCTTGATACTCTCGAGATCTTCCAGTAGGTCAGAGTCGGTAAGATGGCGGCTGGCGAGGTTGTCCAGCAGAGCTGGTAGTCGAGCCAGAACCGCCGTCGGCAGCAGCGTGCGTTGGTTCTTCTCTAGTAGGTTGTAGAGAGTTGAAACGATCAGGCGCGTCGTCTTCTCTTTCGGCGACAGGCGTAGTAGGTGAGTATACAGTAGCACAATGTCGTATTCGCTAGAGACATACGTGTTAGTCGAGAGAAACTTTGGCCGTGTGTATGTCGTCGACTTACTCATTGAGATCATCTCCGATTTCCTCGGCCTCGAAGCTCATTTGCCAAATGACCAAGAGGACATGGTAGAGAAGCTGCAGCCCGACGCCTCCTCCAAGGAAACCCTCGAATCCCGTGGTGCGGGCAGTTGCGTTGCCGCTCCACAGATTCGCCGACGAGCTTGATCCGTTCTCGATGCCAGCGGCGGTTTGTAGAATGGTGATTAGGGGTGTTACGGTCTCGCTCCTTTGTTTCCAAAACTGATCTCGAGCGGCGTGCCCGAACAGAAGCGCCGAGTATTCTTGCACAGCTATATCCTGCAAGCCAGCGTCCGGGCTCTTGGCCAGACCGGAAAGATATGTGAGAAGGACAGGAAGCGCTTGGCGAGTGGATTGCGACTCGTCTCGGCCAAGAGCCATGAGGTTGCTTAGGGCATGGGAGGTGAGGAGAGGGATAGGATCTTCGGTCGTATTGGAGTGCAGTAGCGGAAGGAAATGTCGGTAGGGATCGTTGTGGCTAACGAGCGTCTTGGCGAGCGATGGAGCGGCTGGTAGATTGAATGTCAGCGCATGGACATTCATGCACGGCGGTGCCCCCTCAGAGTACCGCCGACGGCGCGCACATTATATTTAATCACATGAGCGCTCGGAATGAAGGGACACTCACCTTGAAAGAGGTCTGCGAGCAGCACCAAAATATACTGGATGACGTTGGCTTGCTTGCTGGCAGTCTCCAGGACACTGGGCTTCCCCGGTCCACCGACGAACAGGAGCCGGTACGCGTCCAGGTCGCCTTCGACAATCTCTTTGCGCTGCTCGGGCTTCTTGAGCTTGTCGACGGCGCGGATCTTGGCGTATTGCTCCTCGGTCAGGTGGCCTGCCCTAACGGCTCCGTCCCAAGGTATCGGACGCTGGCGGATGTTGCTCTGCAACGAAGCCAGGTACGTCGGAGGATCGAGCGACATGACGGCGGCGAGTCGGATCAGACCGGCGCGGGGAGAGTCTGGAGCGAGGAGAGGATGGCCGGCAAGGATGGGCGACGAAGAGGCGGGCGATGGGGGTAAGATGTCGAGATGCGAGGCTACGAGGGGAGCTACCGGCCTGCGAGGTGATGTCTGTTAGCACGTCACTACAGGTATTCGGGCCACAGGGCCGCATATCGCCCAGTGCTGAGCCACAGTCGCAGCCAGCGATTGCGGCGGGGCATAGACGTCCGAGGATATTCCGTATTTGGGTCGGCAGCACCGCCTCATGAACGACCCAGTGCGGCAGACGGGAGGGTGGGAAGTCAAGGAGAGTAAGGTACGTACCTTTTTTTTTTGGACCGGTAGCGATATAGGGTACCTACCTTCGCGCGCGATGCCCTCGCAAAATCGATAATCGGTTGCAACATTGGTACAAAATTATGTTAGCAGAGCGGAACAGAGTCGTAGCTACACTATTACTATTTTGTACCGATGTTGCAACCACTCAATTGATTTTGTGAACTCGGGGTGGCGCGCGAGAGGTAGTGAGGACTTCCGCAGGAGCTGACTGTAGTGTGTAGGAAAGACGCGAGGCGGAAGGTGTTTGAGGAAGTCCTTGGATCGTCGTTTCGTCAAGAGGGGGGGGATTGGTTTTATATTCCATGCTCAAGGGGCTGATCGGGAAGTATTTACTCACAATGTATGCTTTGCTGTGGCTGGCACTAGGTTGAAGGCTTCGAGTTTCCGTATCCCGGTAATGGGACCTTGGTTGATTTGAAGCCCACAAAGTCAGAGGCTAACCTGGCGACAAAGTGCGTAATTACCACGTTGCAATCGCAAGAGGGTGAAAAGAGGTCGATCAAATGCCGTATATTCTCCCACCGTGCACACTCGCAGCGACGTCGAGCAATATATTCCTGGGATGCGAGATTCAGGACGACTCCAACTCACGCGGATGGGGCGGGGGCCGCTGTGTGACGGGCATGGCAGCTACTCGAGACACTCGAGAACCAGGCTGACGACCGCTCTGCTAGCGTGCCCAGATAGACTCTGTAGACTCTCCATCGAGAGGCAAACAGCCACATCCTCGGAGTTTCAAAAGGGTCCTGCACTTCTAAGTTCTGACCTTGGCTGCTCGAGACGAGGCTCCATTCCGTCCGTCGGTGCCCGACGACATCAGCCACTGGGCATTGCTAATGCAGGTCCCTTTGCCTGACCAGCGGGCGACAAGGGCTGCCCTGACAGGCCTGTCCTCGCCAAAGGACCGTAGCGGATCCATGCCAGGTAGGTATGCAATGACTTGCCTGGATACAAGATGCGAAGGAGGATTTGCAGCTGGCATACATTGTGCTGCCTTGGCACCCGCCGATTGCTGCGACTCGCGCAGGTAGCAGGTCGTCCGCCCTACATTTTTTTGCCAGCATCGTGAGCTTTTTCCCTTCGAGAGTCTAGAGTTTTTCGACAGTGTCGGTCAGTGAGATGGTCCCTGATATGAGAAGCGTGCAATTGCCTGCTCGGAATCAAACGAATGGCTCTTGCCCGTTGGGGAACCGGGACGGGGTCTGCAGCGAGAATCAACGGCGGCGCCAGCGCATCTAGCTTCCCGCCTGTGCCTTATCGATTAGCCAATCCCGACGCTGCGTGGTGGCCCCGCTGCGTGCTTGATAGCAAGTAGAGCCAGGTACACGAGACAGTCCCTGTCGAGTCCCAGCCACGACCTCGAGCCCCTTGCGGATGCCCTGCTGGGAGGTGCAGGCCAAGGTAGCAGCTCCGTCATTGTATCAGAGACAGCCAATGGTGCAGCGATGCTGCGGGGGAAACATGTCACTGGGCCTGCTACCTGCGGTGCCTTGTAGCTGGTCCGTGCCTTGTTTCCTGGGCCCGGATCTGCGAACCAGCCTCGGCACAAAACAGCGTATCTGTACTCTGCAGTACCTCGTTGCACCTTTCAGCTCGCCCACCGGCTCTCCAGGCCTAAGCTGACCGCCGATGACGAGGCGAGGCGACGAGACGGGCAGCTCCTTCCGCCATATCCGTCATGCATTCGCTAAAAGACATAATGAGTTAGGTTGGGCAATAGAGCTGCGAGATAATTAGACGAGTAACTGAAGCCTAGAGGCACAAAAGGAAGCAAACAAAGCGGACACTTTTTGCGCGTCTTGCCAATCCCTGTCCGGTGCCCCCATCGGGAAACCCCCAGCGCCGGGTCCACGGATGCGACGTAGACGTCCAGGACGACTCGTTTGGGAGCGCCTGCTTAGTTAGCCTGGCCAGTTGCAGTCCCTCCCGGTGAAATGGGGGGGTTGGTGTGCGATTGTGGGAGTCACCATTGTTGCGCGGCGTGTTGGTGTGCTTCCAAGGTGGGAGCCAGAAGCATGGCCCAAAAAAGAGAGACTGTGTGAGAGAAGGAGGAGGTTGGGGATGGACCGGCCGATGGAGCCAGCGCAGAGCAACACGCCCGTCAATCCAACCAAGCCGACTTGTTTCCTTAAAACCTCTCTTTTGCAGCGTGCATCCAATGCCCTCCGCGAACCTTTTCACACACTCGTTGCATTGCATTGCGAGCACTGGACGACAATAACCGCCCCGCCGACGTTGGTCCAGTTCTGCCAGCTGCCTTTGTTTCCCCGCGCAACTCGCCCCTGCATTGCTCACAGCTGCCGCGAGAGCTCACCGACCAGAGGCGACCCGCCCGCGGCAAGCTTCGTCCGCTCAAGCAGTCAATCGCATCTCGTAAGTGGCCCTCATCTCCAGCTTTGAGCGAGGTCGTTGCCACTTTTTCTTAAAGTCGTCACTGCCGCCGCAGCTCCCGAGCACTTTTCTTACCCCGGATTCTTGACAGCCCTCAGCTTCCCGCTCCACAGCTTCCCGCATTCCAGCTGGACCCTTGGCAGCGAGACACCACGAGCAAGAGAACCGCATCCAACCAAGGCGGGGGCGAAACAAGGACAGACCGGCTACCGAGGTGGAGGGAAAGAACGCTTGGGAAGAAAGGGTCAAGAAAAAGAGGGCCAGACAGAGACGGCTCCCGTAGCGGTCTCCACCATTCCAAGAGCCATGCGGCGGCCCATTGTCGTCTCCTCGTCAGCATCACCGGCGACCAAGACGAGACGCCTGTGTCGACTCTTGCTCGGTGTCATTGGCGCCGCTTCTCTCGTCTCGGCCACGCCGTATCCAAAGACGCTCGTCGGCGAAGATGTCTTTGCACCCATCTTCCAGCGAAACTGCGGCACCATGTGCGGCGCCAATAACCAGCTCTGCTGTGGCGCCGGCCAGGTGTGCACGACGCTCTCGGGCAACGTGGCAACGTGCATCGTTCCCGGCGGCTCATATGGAATCTACACGACCACCTGGACAGAGACGCACACCTACACGAGCACCATCATGACGCACTGGATCCCCGCCCCGCAGCCCACCGCCGGCGTCGACTGCGTGCCCCAGGCCGCCGAGCAGCAGGCCTGCGGACCTATTTGCTGCGCCGGCTGGCAGACGTGCGCCTTTCAGGGCCAGTGCTCCGTCAAGCCGGGCTACGTAGAGCCCTCGGCCGTAGTCGTCACCACCGACGGCAAGGTCACGACTCGCTACTCGGCCCCCTTTCGCGTCACGGGAGGGCCAGGCCATTGGCGCGGACGGCGGCACCAACGGCGGAGGCCTCAGCGCCGGCGCCATTGCGGGCATCGTCATTGGCACTCTTGCCGGTGTCGCCTTGCTGCTGCTGCTATGCTTCTGCTGCATCGCCCGCGGCCTGTGGGCCGCTATCTTTGGCCGCAAGCACAAGAAGACGGAGCGCGTCGACGTCTACGAGGAGCGCTACTCGCGCCATGGCAGCCGCGTCCCGTCGGCCTACTCCCGCAAGGACCGTCACTCGGGGTGGTTTGGCGGGCGTCCCGCGTCCGCTGTCGATCGCCCCGAAAAGAAGTCGGGTGGTGGCGCTTGGCTGGCCATTGCCGGCGCCGCGGGCACAATTTTGGCGCTTCTCAACCTCAAGAAGAACAAGCGCGAGCCACCCCGCAAGGTCATGTCGTCTCGATACAGCGACTCTTACTACACTTATTCCGACGTCACGACGAGCCCGAGTAAGTCACCCTGTGACGTAATTTTTTTCTTTTTGGAAATTGCCTTTCCCTTCCTCATTCTTGGTCGTGCGGTTGGTCTGACCCTCTCCATAGGCAGCTCGAGCTCCGGTCGCCGGACCGCTTACACCCGGCGGACGGGAGACAGCCGGCCTCCCCGGTCCCACTACTCCCGGTCCTCAAGACGGCCCTAGAAGTGCTGCTCGGCCGAGACTACGGTCCTGGACATGGTGCCCACCCTTCGCGGCCGGATTGTGCAGCACAATGTCCTCGCTTGAGCTGCTCTGATGCATATTTTCGGCGTCTTTTGCTCGCTGCACCAAAGTACAGACGAGCTCTTCTGGAGTTCCAGGGTTGCATGACAAGTACAGGCGGAGGTCATCAAGACCTTCATTGTTCTTTTTTCATTTTAACGGCTCGCGTCTCTTGTATAAACGGCCGAGGAAAGACGGGAAATTTCGATCCCGCTTCATGATAATGAGAGGAGACCCCGAAAACGAAATTCACGACGGAATAGTGCAGGAACTGCGGGATGAATCATGAACAAGATGAGAGAACTGCACCGCCCAACATGATTTGGCAGGAGACGGCATGGCTTTGAGAGATTCAGGCTCAGGGCTTTCATGAAATTCTTTGTTGCGATAGACTGGATTAGCAGGTAGCTTTGTGCATGTACCTGGCCTCGTCCGTGTAATCAAGATGGCCATTGTGCCAGACAGACGCCTTCCCGTTGCAGCCTCGCCAGGGCTTGACCGCCCCAGACCTGATCCGTCTTCGTGTATCGTCGCGTTGATTGCGCAGCAGCACGAACGTGGCCGGTGAGGGCTGTGAAGCTCTTCACTTTTACTTTTGAATAGTTTCTTTTGTAGCCCTTTGCTACGTGACATGCAAATGGTTCAACCGTCGCCACTCCCGAGACCCAGAAACGCAAAGAAACAAGCTGATCCGTGCCCTCGTCTACTCTTCGATAATGTTGCCCTTCTCGGAAACGTACAGACCGTCGAGGAACTAGGGTACGGAGTTAGCAATCCGTGGACTTTCATGTGGCTTGCCCTCTCCCTGGTTCGAGTGCAAAAAGTCGACCCGGTCGAGGGAATGGGGGCGGGCCGGCGACGAACCTTTCGGATATCCTTGTTGCGGACCTTGCAGATCTGCTGAATGTCGGCGGCACTTTGGGAAACGTTCTCGAGGGAGTTGCCCAGCAGGACCAGCTCGTCCTTCTGGTTCTTTGAAATCTCAACGTCGACGCCCTCCTGCATGATGACCCGGCGGACAATCTTCTCGCCAATGAAGTTGCGGATCTCGACCTCGAACAGGCCCGTCTCATTGTTCTTGTCGACGTTGACGTTGATGGGAAAATGGGCGTAGACGTAGCGCATCTTGTACTTGAAGCCCTTGGTGACGCCAATCACCATGTTTGAGATGATGGACCGGACCGTCCGCAGCGTGGCGACATCCTTGCGGGAGCCGTGGTGGATCTCGATAGAGATGGTGTTCTTCTTGGGGTGGCCGAAGTTGACGGACAAGTGACCCAGGTCCTTGACCAGCTTGCCTGCACAGATTCCGCGTCGTTAGAGAGCACGTCCTTTCGGTTCATCGGGTTTGTGTTTCCTGCCGCTTCGTACCTCGGGGACCCTCGACGGTCACGATCCGCGTCTTGATGCCAACCTTGACTATACAAATCAATTCAGTCAGTGACTCTTGCCCCTCCCATCAAAGAGCTTCCGATGCGCCCCTGCAGCGCCGTCAAGCCTCGCGTCGATTTCCCAATGTCGCCCAATCGTGTTCGTTTCGCCGCAGTTGCGTCCCGTCGTTTGTCTCGTGAAATTGCCGGCCTGTGTCGTGTCTGCTGGCTGCGAGGGAAAAATTCCGGGCATGGGTTCGAGCGCGAGGCTTGCGGGCGTTGGATGGAGCCGCACAGGAGGAGGAGAAAAACGTACCACCCTCGGGGATCTCGAGGAGCTCTTGAGAATGAATGTACTTCATCCTGCCGGTGTTGTGCTGGGCGTGGCAGATGGGTGAGGCTGTCTTGGGTCGTCGGCGATCACGTCCGGGTAATGTTTAGCGAAATCGTGTGGGCGGGAAAAGTTCTAGGGCTCGCCGCACGTGAGGGCATGAAAAAGCCGCCGAAGTTGAGCCGCGCGCCGCTAACGAGCCTGTCAAACGGGGCCGACCTGGCGGGGTACTTTGGTACATGGTTGAGGGGGAGCGCTGGTTTGGCGGGGGATCTGTCAGTTGCCCAGGCGGGTCACGAAAAGTGACGCCTCTGGAGCAATTCAAAGTGCGAGCAGTCGTCGTCCTGAAATGAGCTTCAGATATAATTGATGATTAAGTGTTTGAGCTCGTCGAGCGGCTGAGCCTTTCGAACCAGTCAATATTTCGGGACGTCGAGGCAGTCTGATAGGTCTCATAAGGATATACCAGGCGCTACATCTTTTGTAACTTTTGCAGCTGCCTTTCACAAGATGCACGTGACTCTATCAAGTCGTTCCGCGAGTTCCATGCCAGCACCGGAATGCGCGAGTACCTTGATACCTTGCGGCCCAGATTAGCAACCTATGATTTTGGCAAATCGGCGTTAAAGCGGAGATAGAGATAAAATAAAAATAACGCGCTAAGCTAAAAAAGGTAGCAAAATTTCGTAATTAAGCGTAATTAAGATTTATACAATTATCTAGATATATATAATAAAGCTTTTCCTTATTAGTCGAAGCGCCTTAGTAACTATCCCTATTAAAGCCGAATAATTAGGCCGTAATTATAATAATTCTGCCTCTCCCTAATCTAGCCGACCCCCTTAATTAGGGAGATCCTATATAGTTAGTAATATATCTACGCGTACTATAATTATATAGGAAAACGCGTATAATAACGAGGACGAAGAGATATACTAAGAAAACGAAGAAAATATAATAACCGATAGCGATAACGACTATAGTACTATTGCAATCAATACTATCGTTATAGCTACTATATAAGCTATATAGTAGCTTATATTATAAGAGCTATTTATTCGGCTACCTAGGCGCTAGCCTAGCTTTAGGCCGACTAGTAAGCGCCGGGCGTTATAGTAGCCCGCGATATTACTATTAGATCGGTATCTAGCTGGCTACGAATTAAGATTCCGGTCGCTATTCCGTATAACTAAAGAGGAGTTTAAAGCTCTTATAGAATAGCTAGTCGATAATATAGACTTAAGGTTATCACGGTACTAGTCCGTCGAGTAGAAAGTAATAATATTCCTATTTATCTATAGCTATAGCGCTATATAGCGCTATATAGCGGCCCTATTTAGTACTATATAGGGCACTATATTAGCTATATTCTACGAGGTAATTAATATAATAGTATAGCTATATACCGCCTTCGTTATAATACTAGATAATAACGCGATCTCCCTAGAAGTCGAGGCTAATACTAAATTAAATGCCTTTTCTAGCTATATCGGCGCTATTAATAGTACGTATATCGTAGCTTACGTACCGTTATAGGTATAAAGGAAATTCTTCGATAGAAAGGGTAATTTAATATAGAACGTATTTATAGCTATTAGGCTTAACGGCACGTTCGCGTACGTACTAGCCGGAGTAAAAGGAAATATAAATAACGCTACGCTCGCTATAGTAGCGTATAGTAGAAGCTTTACTATACTAAGTAGGCGCTTCTACCTCGGTAACCTTAGGTTCGGGTCGAGAAGAGGCCTCGTTTTACTATATCTATTAGTCCGTTACTACCTAAATAACTAGAGAAAGTTAGTAAACTTACTAATAGACGAGAAAGAGCTATATAACCTCCGCTACGCTCGAATCCGCGTTATCGTAGAGTAAACGTTTAGTAGGGTAAAAAGGAAGTTTAAGATCCTTAGGAAAAATCTAGTAGAATATATATTTAAAGACTAGGTTAAGATTATATATACTATAACGGGGCTATAGAATTTTATTATTAAATAACGGGGGGGTAAGAGTAGTAGTAACGAATTCCTTAACGCCTAGTACGGGCCTAGGTTCGTTACGATAGCTAGGGAAAGAGCGGATAAAGCCGTTACTAGTACGCTAATACTCGAGCTAAGGGATAAGATTATAAGGAACGGTTAGAATAGTTACTAGATATATTTAGATAAAAACAATAAGGAGAGTAGCGATAAGGAAGAATAAAGTAAAGCTTATAATATAGTAATTACTTACCTAGCTACGAAGGTTTTAGAGGAGATTATCTAGCTAACTAACTATGCCGTAGCTATAAGGATTGCCCTAACGCTATAGCGACGAGGGTATTACTAAATAGGCTTAGAAGACGTCTTCTTATAGCGTACTTCCTCTTTTAGGCGATATATCGTACGCGCTATAATAATATAGCGGTTATAGCGATAAAGTAAAGGTTATAGTATTAATAAAGAAAGTAGGCTTTAGTATACGTTATATATAGCTAGTAGCGTATTCCTAGCCTATCCCGTAATATAACTTATTAAGGCTTTAGAGTATATACGAAGGCGATACCTATAGTAATTATAAATAGCTATAGCTAGCCTTTTTTTTATAGTATTAATAATAGCCTTAAAACGCTATATATAATAGTATATACTAGGAATAGCTTTACTATAATACTACGAAACGGGACTTAAAAAAATCTAGCGAATTCCTAGACGATTAAGAATAGCTTTATTATACGCTCTAGAAAATTTAAGTTAGAAACTCTAAAAATTAATAGAGATTTCTTATACTAAGTATTACCTCTTCCTATACTATAATACTACCTTTTAACTAGCCTTATAAATATATACTACTAAATAGTAGCCGTAGCCTATATATATAGTAATTCGTATAAGTTATCTATATATATACTTACTACTTAATTTAACTACTTATTTTTTATTCTCGCGATAACTTTATAACCCTTTACCCTATAGTAACCGCCTTTTCTCCCTAGTTACCGCCTTTCTCTACCCGTTACGATAGCTTCGTTTTCTTTATATAATAGCTTCTCTAAGTCTAGTATTCCAAAAATTCCGGGTAGAAGCGCTTTAGGAAGTCCTCCTTCGCGTTAAAATCGTCGGTATACTAATTCTAAAGTAGCGCCTTTATTAGGTCGGATATAGTAAGCGAAAAGGAAGTAAAGCGATTACTACTTATATAGAATATCGACCGAGTATCCTAAATAGCGGTAATAACGTCGCTAGAGCCCTTAAGCCGGCTTAAGGCTAGTATATAATACTAGAAGGTATTATAGAGGCTAGCGAATAAAGCCGCTACGATAGAGTTATCTTTAGCGCGCTTCGAGCGCTTCCGCTAGTTAGTAGTCTACCCTTTCTACCTCTTTTTCTTATTCCCGTTATTAGCCCGTAATACTAGCGTTAGTATCTCTAGTATAGCTACTAACGCCTATATTAGCGCGAATAGATTATTATCGTTAGCCTTACTAGCGGAGGTATTATCTATCGCTATCGTTAGGTTAATTAGCTCGATCGCGGCTATATTAGCTACCTTAGCGATACTATTCCTAGCCGGCTAGTTGCCTAGGAATATAGCTATAAATAGCTCCTCGTATAGAAGCCCGGCGACGTAGAGCTATAGTTCCTTTCTATTAAACCTCTTCTTAAACGCCTCCTAGTACTTATCGCTAGCGCTAACCTAGCCTATCTCGGTATTATACTCGACGCCGCTTTAATTCGTTATCTATAGGAATATATAATACTTCTTGCGAAGCGCGCGATAGGAGTTATATAATCTCTCCTTAGTTTAATTTACTCTAGGGAACCGTTCTACTAATAGTAGTAGGAATAAAGCTATTACGGGTTTTAGAAAGCTAGGCTTATCGACCTTTAGGCGACCGTTAGCGGAGGCAACGGCTAGCTATTCTATAAAGAATTTCGTTATATCCGGCTACTATAGAGCCCGGTTAAATCGGGCCTGCGAAGCTATAGCTTACGAATCTATAGCCTACGAATCTATAGCTTGCGAATCTATAGCTTGCGAATCTATAGCCTGCGAAGCTATAGCCTACGAAGCTATAGCCGCCGCGTAGCTAGCTATAGAGCCGGCGGCGGCATCGCTGCCCGCTACTACTTTAGGGGCAGCCGCGGCGGCGGCGACGTTATTATTAGCGGCTAGGCCGATATTCTCGCTACTTAAGGTAGCTATAGCGGTCGAATCTATAGTAAGCGGCGGTATAACTATATATAAATAGCTTTACGCGGCTAACTTAAAAAAAAAGTAATTCCTATAATATCGCGATATAGCCGGCCTCCCGATTAGGTAGGCGGTAGAGCTTTACTTGCTCTACGTTGTATATCGAGCTTATAGGGGGGGTTTTAGGGTACTTTAGGGCGAGTTATGCACTAGTAAGTTACTGTGGATCGGTCGTGATTGACTCGATCCAAGTTTGCTAATCTGGGCCTGCAGGTCATGCAATCACCATCATTTGTTCCTTCCGCAATTGATCCTACCACCCGAAGTCGCTTTCCCGCTCCTATCTTACATAAGGGGACGTCCGACAACTCTGCGAATACCATCATCACGGCCTTCGGACGTCATCTTGGCAAGCCACAGCTGCAGTCGCCAGCAACGCCCAGGAGCTTCCCACGTTTCCCCTCCACACCACATCCCTTGCAGTCGATAAGATAGCGTCGGGCCGGACCATATCTCATACGCGGCACCGGCAACCACCACATCCGACTATCTGCCTCGGCGCGCTCTGTGCTTGTAGCTTCCACATCCACTTGCGGCGGCCCGAAGCCGTCCATCTCATCGCCTCACGCATCCTCCATCGCCGGCCCCCGAGCAACGATTGCGACTGCGACGACGACCTATCGGCTGGTGACGTCCTCCGACCTGGCGTCCCCGTCGCCTCCAGGG
Source organism: Hirsutella minnesotensis 3608 (assembly GCA_000956045.1). Classification (NCBI taxonomy): domain Eukaryota; kingdom Fungi; phylum Ascomycota; class Sordariomycetes; order Hypocreales; family Ophiocordycipitaceae; genus Hirsutella; species Hirsutella minnesotensis. The sequence continues at coordinate 77,779 of KQ030544.1, read as the reverse complement.
CCATTTCCACCCCGTTCCTCCTGCGCACTTCAGCACCTCGCCCATCATGTCGTACTTCTTCTCCACGCCCGTCGACATCGACATTGTCCTCGAGAATGCCGACGAGCGGTCCATGGTCGACGTCAAGCTCGACAAGAACCGTCGCGAGAAGGCGCCCCTCTACATGGACGGCGAATCGGTAAAGGGCGCCGTCACCGTCCGGCCCAAGGACGGCAAGCGCCTTGAGCACACGGGCATCAAGGTGCAGTTCATCGGCACAATCGAAATGTTCTTTGACCGCGGCAACCACTACGAGTTCCTCTCGCTCAACCAGGAGCTGGCGGCCCCCGGCGAGTTGCAGCATCCGCAGACGTTCGACTTCAACTTCAAAAACGTGGAGAAGCAGTACGAGTCTTACAACGGCATCAACGTCAAGCTGCGCTACTTTGTCCGCGTCACCGTCTCCCGCCGCATGGCGGACGTCATTCGCGAGAAGGACATTTGGGTCTACAGCTATCGGATCCCTCCCGAGATCAACAGCAGCATCAAGATGGACGTCGGTATCGAGGACTGTCTACATATTGAGTTCGAATATAGCAAGAGCAAGTACCACCTCAAGGATGTCATTGTCGGCCGCATCTACTTCCTGCTCGTCAGGCTCAAGATCAAACACATGGAGCTCTCCATTATCCGTCGCGAAACGACCGGCGCCGCCCCTAACCAGTACAACGAGAGCGAGACTCTCGTGCGCTTCGAAATAATGGACGGGTCTCCTTCTCGCGGCGAGACCATTCCCATTCGTCTCTTCCTGGGCGGTTTCGACCTGACGCCCACTCTGCGAGACGTCAACAAAAAGTTTTCAACAAGATATTACCTGAGCTTGGTCCTGATTGATGAGGGTGAGTCTCAGAACGCCTGCATCATACCCTTTTGTCGCAACAACGACTAACATGACAATGCAGACGCCCGCCGCTATTTCAAACAATCAGAAATCATCCTCTACCGCCAGGCTCCAGAGGCATTGCCCACCACTGAACCTGGCATCCAGGCCTTGCCTGCGCCCAATGAAGCCAAGCTCGCCGCTGCTCAGGGCTGAACAGTGTCTCCCAACCGCTCTCTCGTTTCTGACCATGACCTCGCCTCCAAAGCAAGCCATGTCTGTATCTTTTCTAGCATAGGGTTCGGCGTTTCGGATTCAAGGCAATTAAGACGGCGCCGAAGCGTCGCCGTGTGCGCAATACCATGACCAATTCAGCCAAGGCTTCACCGCAGGGGAACATGATTGACAGAAATAAATAATCATCCATTTTCCCGTAGTCATCCCGCGCTGCCTGCCCAAGGTATCTTAACGCGGGTCCTTGCACGTTGCCCAATGAGGGCCCGCTCGTCTGAGTAATTTACATTGAAAGATCATTCGTGAGTTTGCAGGTCCAGCGTCTCACGCAATCTCCATGACGTCGTCTGCCTCGAACCCAAATTGGTTGTTTTGAATGGCGGCGATTCTGTCCAGCTCGTCCTGATACTGCTTCCGGATATCCGCCAGAGACACAACCTTTCGCTTGCTCATGACGGAGCCCTTGCCGCCAACGCCCGGGATGCCCTCGTCAAACACCCACGCCTGCTTCGGGTCCACGCAGCTCAGGGCGTTGATGAGCATCAGGTACTGACGCGTCACGGGCGTGTCGAGCACGTCCTCACCCGTCATGTTGTCCCCCTCGCCCGCGTATCGGAGCTTCTGTATCCGATCCATGAGGACCGACGCGGCGCCCCGGTAGTTGTTGCGCTTGATCCTCCATGAGTAGAGGACTTGGTGATACGGGAAGCCGTTCATGACGTCCATGGCGCTCTTGCATCGCTGGGCTAGGATCGCGTCGACTTCTTGCTGCATTCCCGGGAACGAAAATGACACCAACTCGGTGCTGTGATATGACTCGCACATCTTGTCGACGAGCATCCGCAGACTCGATTGCCTGAGTGCATCGTCTTTGAAAGAGAGGAGAGTTGTGTGGGCTAGCTCGAACTGCGACGTGACCAGGGCCGCATGGAAAAGACGGCTCAGCATGTCGGTCTTGATCCCTGCGGCCCCGGATTTGACGAAGCCCAAGAACTGCATGGCTAACCGAGCAAACGTGAGCACGTACGAGTACGCCCGCTGCTCTTCAAAGAGGGCCACAATGTGTGAATAATACCGGCCCTGTCCGCTGTTGAGTAGATTCCATTCCGTGTCATCGAGAAGACCGCAGCTATGTCGATCAGACTTGACATTCCCGGTCCCTGCTCGCGTATTAGCCATCGCAACTGATAGAGATTCGCTGAGTCGTCTTACCCATTCCAATCGCAGCCTTCCTGAAATTGGTAGCGGCCGCTTCAAAGTTCTTGAGCACCAAGAGTACTCGCCCCTGAATGTAGACGGAAAACGGGTTTTGGTCGCAAAAAGGTGCTAGGTCTAGTGCCAAGTCTGCCCTCTCGCGCCTAACGAGAGAGCATTGAATCAGAGTTGGTGAGACCTCCACGTCGCTGTCTGGGGCGCACAGATTCGTGACTAGATGGGACAAAGTCTCCGAGAGCGGCTCGGTTCTGGTATTGGTGACCCCGAGAAGGTGTCCAACGTTGGCCTCTAGAGCGGTGACCACCTGTGTCTCCTCGGCGCCCTTCTTCGATCCCACAGATGGCGTCCCCTTTTCTGACCTCGAAAAGGGCACCGAGAGCTCCGTCTTTGCAAGCCATTGAATCAGCTCGAGTCTTCTCAGAGCATCTATGAGATCTCGGAATACGCGGCCGACGTCGACCCGGTGGTGCAGCGCTTCTTCATCGGAATCAAACTCGAACTCCATATGGACAAGCAGGATAAGCTGAGAGAAACAAAACTTCCACTGTAAGTCGATGCAGTCTTGAACCCCTTTCATAATGAGCTTCTTGCCAAACTCGGTCAGGGGGTGTCGCAATTGTCGGCGCTTCGCGTTCACTGGTGCAGCTATCAGATCCAGCACAGAGCGGTACAGGTCATCGGTAACGACACCGAAATTTGGGCCGAGGGCATCAACCACTTGTACGCAGTCTTCATCGGTGATTCCGCGCCAAAAGCCGGCCTTGTCGGACAGGTACTGAATCCGCTCGAGGTCCGTTTTCGTTGATTCCTCAAAGACTTCCTGTCTCAGGGCGGCTCTGCACATCTGCTGATACGTGTCGGCGAGACCCTCCGTAAACGACAGCGCACAGCTGATGAGGGCAGCCGCTTGTTCTTGATCCTCTTCAGGCTTGGACAGATTGTGACAAAGCCGCTCCAAGCTGTTGCAGTCTGTGATTGCCGAGAGGAGGTCGGTGCATACAACCCAAGTCATGTTGGACTCTGGATCGAGTGCAAGGCCAAGAGCCTCGCCTCGTTGACGATCCAACTCATTTAGGAGCCGGTAGAATCTCCGCCATTGCGTCTCGTTTGAGGCACGGAACTGCTCGTAGTCCATGGACCCGGAGGGCCCTCGCTCCAGCGATGCGGTAGACCCAAGGACAGAACAGATACTCTCGGCCAGACTTCGCCCTCGACTGTTATCCCTCGCAGACCCCAAGCCCCGTTCGTATATGGCCAAAGCTGTTTCTAGAGTTGCTTTGGTGAATCTGCCAGGTCGGAGAATGGCCTGAAGCCATTTCTCGGTGACATCGGTTGGATCACACGGACCCGAAGCCTGAACTGCAGCGGGAGACGTATCGCAGTAGACGGCCTCCCAACTATTCTCCCACGAATATTCTACTTCTCTCCTGTCAAGGTCTAAGTGCTGTACGCGATATGTCATGTTGTTTTTCCAGAGAGTCCAGAGATTGATCGATCCTTCGGCAGGTGACGAGACGATAAAGTCGGTCAATGTCCATATATCAGATGAGGACGGAGCGGGAGGCAAGAGCGTATTCCTGGGAAACATATCCTCAACGACAACCGTGTGTGGCTCCTTGGCAATGATTCTCCAGAATTTGAATTCGCCCGGCCCGACGGGCGAGTATGTTACGCATATCCGTTGACCTCGGGTCTTTCCAAGAATCTGGACCAAGTTTGACTGAGAAGGGTCTATCGACCATTTGCCAACTTCTTGCGGTGATCGTTCCACGTTCAGAATGTCTCCCGTGTAGAGAATCTGCCCGTCCTCAACGTTCCAAATCCGCATGCGATGGTCGAGGCAGACCGTGACGGCGAACAGACCGTCGCTGAGGCCGAGCGAGGAGATTTGAATGGAGGTCGCGGCGCTATATTCCATGTTGACCTTGCCGTACTTGATGGTGTGCTTGCCTTGAAATGGTAGCAAACTTCGGAGGTTCTGGGTCCAGCCCTGTACGTTGAAGAATGTTTCCTTCCAAAGGACACCGGAAGCTGCACGTGTCAGTCGTTTACTTCATGTCTTGCTGCCGACCCGTAGGAAACTTACTGTCGTTGGACTTGGCCCTGTCGAAGCGAATGATGCCTCCATCGTTGACCGTGACCAGGAGCACGTTTGTCGAAACGGCGACAAGCCTGTGTGGGTGCTTGAAGCCCAAGCCAGTGGACGGCTGTACCTTGCCAAGCTCGCCGAGACTTGCGTCGACGGCCGTCCGCTTTCTAAACAGATCTGGCCGCAGCGTAAAAGTGTATAGTTGAGAGGCCTGGTCTAGGACGAAGACGCACAGCGCATCATGCTCTTCTGGATCGGCAAAGGCGACGCATCCGGGCTGTATAGGAACCGAAAATGTAAAGTTGAGCACCAGCGGCGCATCAGGAGCCTTGTCCTTTTTGCAAATGTCGACTGCCCGAATGTTGAGAACATGGCCGTCCTCGAGGACGCGCCACAGAAAGCTGCGGGGTGTGTCGTGCGATTTTCGATGAAAGACCGAAGACGCGGAAGCAAGGTTCCTCAGGCGAAACGTCGTTTCGTCCTCGGTCGAGGCATCGTGGGCGAGCAGCTTCTGCTGGCTCCTGGAGCCCGAAGCTTTTGAAGGGACTCGGATGCTGGCGATGGATGCGGGAGACGGAGGCTCAAGGTTCAAGCGGGTCTCTTTGAAGAGATACTGAGTCTCGCCTGATGCCATGTCGCCTCCATAAAGCGTCTGCTGCTCGAGGCGCTGTCGGGGTTGCCTGGACTGGCGGCGTTGCTGAAGCTGTATGCTGGTTCACTGTCGCGCGTTTCCAACGTGCAGAAATTCAGACAGAGTGGTCTCGCGCGCTAATCCCGATACGGAAATGTGCTCCAATTCACCGCGCGTTGCGACAACACCGTGAATTACCACGCCAAGCCCGATTAGGAAGTGCGCGATGCCTCAATTCCCGAGGCAAGAGAGCTGGCTTGGAAGATATGAAACTTGAGCTAGACAAGGGTGCGATTCATAGGCCAGGGGCTGAATGAAAGTTTCTTCTCCGCGACCCTAAGAAGGATACTGTTGAATTTGTGAATTGGTCTCACGCTGTACTTCAAGAATGGAGGCACGCACCTCAGCCCGCCAATGCATCTTGGAGCCGAAAATCATACGGAAATCAGGGTCAAGCTCATACGTCTTTGCTCATAGCGGTTTACTATCTGCAACCGTGCGATGTGTTCAAAATAATTCAGATGCCTCTTATGATTGATTACTACACCTGCGCCCTGACGCAAGCTTCCCAGAAATGCGGTTTTCCGCCCTTACAGTACATGAAAGCCAATGTCAGCTATTGAGCCCATTTACGCGAAACGCCAGATATGATGGAAACCAGGATGAAGCCACAAGCACGCCCTACAATCATTATTCGTTTCTCCGTCATGACCTCGCGATTCTAATCCTTCTCCATATCCTTTGGTGCTGGGTCACCGATGCCATCCTCATTGATGGCGAATAGCGTATCGCTCTCTGGAAGACAGGGACTGTCGTAGATTTTGGCGACTCGCGTTTCCCCGCGACCCTTCTTCAAGCTGATCCTCGTAGTACTGGCATGAGCAATAATATTGCCGCCAATAGGCTTCTTGGGGTCAGGATTGAACATGGCGCTCGGCCCGCCGTCTACCTGAGCGACGACTTGATTCGTGATGACGACGGCAATGCCGAACTCATCGGCCAAGCGCTGCAGTGTCCTCATAAATTTTGCCAGGTGAGTTTGGCGGTTGGAGAGCTCTCCGCGTCCGCAAAAGTCGGTTCGGTAAAGTGCGGTGGCGCTATCGACGACGAGAAGGGAGAAGCGCGTCTCGCACATCATTGCTGCTGCCTGATTCAGGAGTTGGAGCTGGTGATCTGAGTTGTATGCGCGCGCGTAGGCAACATTGTCAAGGACTTCCTCCCCAGACAGACCGAAACGGTTGGCGACAGCCAACAGCCGCACCGGACGAAAAGTACCCTCGGTGTCGATGTAAAGACACTTGCCTTCGCCGCCGCCCATGTCAAACGGCAATTGACACGTCACGGCCAGCGTGTGGCAAATCTGACTTTTTCCCGTCCTGAATTCTCCAAAAAGCTCCGTAACGGATCCTGTCTCGATGCCTCCAGCCAAGAGTGTGTCTAGATTCTTGGATCCGGTCGTGATTGAGATGAGTTCGCTTCGCCTTTGGTGCATCTCGGTCGCCGTTGTAAACCCCATGGGGACGAGTTTCGAAGCTGCGCAAGGTTTCAACAACGACGTCTGGCAGTGAGAATCAAGAATCTGGAGGCGAACCTTCGCCAAGGATCTTGGCTGCTTTTTGCTCCGATATGCCCTTGATTTGCTCCAGCATCCTCCGCGGAGTGTAGGCGACGGACTCCACGGTGTTGAAACCGCCGTCTACGACAAGCTGAATATCGCGCTTCGTGAGGCCTGCAATACCCTGCGGACAATGATTAGCAGAAATCTCTTTTTTCTTCGCCACGTGCTCTCACCTCCAGGGCTGTGAGAGGCGTTGGGGCTCCAGGGCCGGCCATGCCGCCATCTTCGCCCGCCTGAGCCTCGTCATATTCCTCGCTCATTGTGGTGTTTTCCGTTTCGGCGATGAGAGTTTGGTGTATTGTTTGGCGATTTTGGAAGGCGAGAAGCGGTGAATTGGGAGGATGAGGTGGCGTAATAGTCACCAGCGTGTAAATTGCAAGAAAGCGCGGTGGGACGCGTCTTGTCAGGCAACAATGCCAGCTTGGTGACGCCCTATCACGTGATAGCGCCTATAGTTTCCGCCGCAGCACACTCTACGCCCACGCCACTTCCAGCCAAATCATCGGAGACATCGCAATAAGGATGACCTCGTTGAATTGCGATTGATGATTTGAGCCTCACCACATATTTGCTTCTGCCTCTCACTGAATTGATCCTTCAGAAGCCTCCCCAACGGCACTCATCCCAGCCCAAAGGCCGCGGGCTACTCCTTGGCCAGGCAAGCAATGGCAGCCTTCAGACTTATATCGACCGCAGTCTGTCCATTGACATGCACCAACGCTTGCTATGATGTTGTCAGAGGACAGAAGCCATTGCCTACACCCAAAGCCGGGGGGTCGTGCACTCCGACCTTCGCCCTAGAAACATCCTCGTTCATGAAAGCTCCCCAGGGTCTCGGGACCTATTGTTCTGTGACCTCGGTGGGCCTACATGTAATGATTTAGGCCTCGATGAGGGTGCCTGCCCGATGGCCCCTTCTACCACCCTTCATATGGCTTCGAGTCGAGTCCAACACTGGATATCTATGCTCGGTCTCGGGTCTCTCTTCTACACAGTCTTGACCGGTCGCTGGCCTTATAGATCCGCGCCTGGCCCACCGGAATCCTTGCATGACAAGCTGATTTATGAAAGAGAGATTGCTGAGGCTTTCAATCAGGACCGGTATCCGGACTTGACAGGCATTGTAGGGAATGCCGTGATGTTTGCTTGCCGGAACATGCAATTTGAGACGGCAGACCAAGGTAGACTAGACTCTTGACTGCACTCTACTGCCCACCTCACTATGCAAGATAGCGTGTCAAAAGGCCGTCGACGCTTAGATTCTTCTTCTAATTCATAAAGCGAGTACCTTGCCATAACCTCCATCTTCTCAACCTTCTCGATAACTCCGACAGCGACACTACACCGTCCGCGTCAACCTAAACCGCAGTCATGCCTCTCACGGATGACGAGGCTAACCTCAAATGCATGCTGTCTCTACTGCCTCAGCTGCCTCTTCTACTTCTACCTGCTTCTACCTCTGCCTGTCAATTGCTTCAATTATCTCTACTACCTCTACTACATCTTGCCTCTCTTATACCTCTTTTACTCGTGCCTTTACGGCTTATATAAGTAGTGGCCGCGGCGGTTAAGCTACAAGCCTTACTTTATGTTATAAAATCGCATATATAACGAACCTTTATATGCATGCGAATCCAAACGCCGCGAAAAGAGCCGAGTAGTCACGACCCGATCTCGGATCAACGAAATAGACCAGGGCAGATTACATTGTCTAAATATATTCCTAATATACCCCATCTATGATGATTATCTGTTCTAGTTCCATTTGCTCTCAAATAGCCATCGCTCGTTATATGTAAAGTTGCTCGTGGTGATGCTTCCAGTCATAATGTTACGCCCTAAAGGATTTCTTGGTCCAGCCGCTGCAACTCTTGCCGTTGCAGCTCTCCGATCCAGTCCGTCTTGAACGGGTCTCCTTTGTAATCGCTCTGCTCTGCGACGTTTGTCTCCTCTTCACCGCGAGGCCTCCACATTTCGCTCATGTCGTCCTTCCTCAATGTGTTTCTCTTGCGTTCCGGGCCGCTGGAGTAATGGTAAGACCGTTCCCAGCTTCCTGATGTGCTGATCATTTCTTGTCACTGCTGCCCTGGAGTCCTTCGGCACCCTTTCTGCCAGTCTTGGCGCTCTGAGGATTTCGGGTGCCCCCTCTCTCGACGGGCGGCAATTCCTTGATGGCCGACTCGGTGACGTTGGGCTTGGCCTGGGCCATCAGAAGCCGTTTCTGGTCGATATCAAACACAATGTACGCTGCCTGCATCATGGCTGCGCCGAGGGTGGCAATGTCTTTATCCGGGCCATCAGAGGGGAGGACGGCGAGCATGCAGTCGTCAGACCCAGTCTTGGCCTTTGGCTCCAGCATCATTTCCAGTGGTAGACGAATCTTGATGCTGTCCTTGTTGAACCCGAATTCCATGACGGCGTCGCTCCTCGCAAGGCCACAGTCGACCGGTCCCATGCCCTGATCATCGCTGAAGTTCGCCCCAAGAGTCCTGGCCAGGTTCTGCACCATCTCCTTGGGAAGAATCACCGACGGAGAACCAGTGTCAAGGAACGCCGGCGGCAGGGGTTTGCCCCCGGACAAGTCGACTTTCTGCTGCATCGTCGCTGAAGCATTGGCCAGTCTGGCACTGCTGTCTGCGCCAGGGACAAGGTTGAGAGAACTAAAGTCAATGACGAGGTCCCCGTTTCTGGCCGAGTTCTGGACAACCGGCGCCTCTTGTAGCTGTCCTTGGAACTTTGCCGTGTCGTAGCCACCAAAAACGACTTGACCATTTGTACCCCCTTCACGTAGATAAATTAACAAGAGCTTCTCAGGGTTGTGATGAACTTTACTTACGGAAATCGTTCATGTACACTCCATACGCATTGGCGTTGGTCATGTTGGCAAGCTTCATCTGTTCCGGTACGTTGGGATACGGCACCTTGGCCGCCGTCCCTCCAATCGGACCGGTACCGAAAATGGGAAACATGGGCGTATCTTCCGGCTGCTGGGCCTCGGAGTAGAGGCCGAGCTGCACGTTCTGCGTGATCTTGTCGCCAATCTGGACTCCGGTCTTGATGAACTGTCCCGTGAACGACTCTCCACTGACAAATGAGGCGTTGAAGGGGATGTCGAGCTTCGTCGTTCCCGGCGCCCTGTCCGGATCAAAGCTGCCTGCGCCTTTGGGGACATCTTGGCAGTCCTGCTGTTGCTTCTCGCAAGCTGCCGAGTTCTTCTGTGCGAGTACGAGGTCGGCGCTGCCGGTGTCGAGCTGGCCCAGGATCTTTTGTTTCCCGTCTCCTCCGAGGCCAATCTCGACCATGGGTATGAAGGACCCAAACTGCTTGCCATGGAAATGTTGAAGACTCCCCTCGACTACCTTGAGCTCTCTTGCAAATGTAACAAAGAATAAGAGACTGCCTAGCAGCCAAGAAATTGTAACAGACGCCATTGTAAAGAAAGCACGAATGCACCAAGGAGATACTGGAAATAGACAGCAAGGAGAAAACACGAAGGCATATGAAGGCTTTGAGATCTTATATTGTCTGGCCTACTTCCCCCTGAATCCGGTCTGATCGCGAAGAGAACCGGCTTGTAAGGATACATGTAGCCAGCGTAGGGACTCCTTGCTAGCCGTGACTTGGAGCCGACGTCGATATGTCCTTGACATGAGGCTAGCTCCAATTCCCATGGGCTCAAGCCTTGAAGATCTGCTGCCCTGACTGTGAACGAGCCCACGGCTTGAAACTACCCGAGCGGGGACAAGAGTCATGGTCTGTGCTACTTCTAGCCATTTGGCGGAGGCCCCCAGTATTGAACTTATGAAAGGGTGAGGTAAAGGTGGGCAATACAATGTGATCTCTACAACTTGAAAGAAACGGCTCGTCCTTGATGAATAGGTGCACTCCTCCCTGGCCTTGAGATCAGGACTTTAAGCAAGCGACCGGAGGATTAAAACAAACCAGTTCCTTTTGAGGACTAGCCAAGGTTTGTTGCTTCAGTCCACGGGCACTCCGCCTAGTTTCTTGCCTGTTCAGGCAACTCGGCGTGCCTGAGGAAAAGTGTTTTTGCTCGGGTCTTCAAGGTGGCGATACACAACTACATGTAACCTCAACACCAGTCAAAGTTGTAGATGCATCGAAACAGCCATCACTCGGTTGGCTGGTGTCGCTGTCCAAGTGAGATCTTACAATCAGTGGGTATTTTCCAATACCTGGGGCACTATGGCTGGATGTTCTGCAGTGTCAATGAACCAGTTCGTGAGCTTCATCGATGGAGAGACTTTGGAAACCAGACGTAGTGTCAAAGTCCTGGATCGTTGAACTGAGACATAACAGATCAAACCGTTAGAACTCGCTCATAGAATCCAGGAATATGCACTCGCCGCGAGGTTCGCAGACCACGCAGATTTTTGGACGAGACCAAGAGGCACAAGGCACAGCATCAAAGCTGCTTCGAACAGCATCGACAACTTTTACCTTCGTCCGAATCAAGGCAGACGGAAACTAGTGCGAGTCCCTAGGATCTACCCGAGCCCGCCCCAAAGAGCCCAGGCATTCACAGTCTGCCGGCGATGCTGTCTGCGTGGCGGCTGCGGCCCTGGGACTTGCAAAACTCTTTTTCGCCGTAGGCTCAGGGCGGGCGAAAACTATCTTCGACTAAACTCTAGGGAAGAGGTTTAGCGCTGTGGAAGCGGCGTTCGTCCGACCACACCTCTGCTCTCTAAGTTAGTATCTGGTATCGTTTCAGGTTTTACACCGCCGTCCGAACTCTTCAAGGGCGGCGGCACAGAGAGGGCGGTGCAGTTTCAGAGCAAGCAATATCAAGTCGGTGTTTACCTTGTCGACTGACTTCGAGGTAATGATAGACATGAGGTTGCTGTTTGGCGACAAGATCTGGTCTGAACTCAGGTCTTCGCTTCCCTCGATACTTGAAGTGAAACGCGCCAAAGTCCCGAGAGGTGGAAACTCTTCTCCACCACAGGGGTTCACCTGCCCGATACAGGTGAGTCTTGCGAAGGTGAGATGAGATGAGATGAGATGAGATCCATTACCCAATTGGCTGCATTGCCGTTCAATTCGAAACACCTCAATACCGAATTGAATCACTGCAACGCCGAGTTTGGATATGCTTCTAAAGCGTTTGAAGTCGACTCGAGAGCATCTGCTGTTTCTTGAATATCCTCCTCAACATTGCTAGATGATCTTTGACGTACATCTTTGGCCGGTGATATATACAACTGCGGCATCTGCCGAGTTGGAGACCGACGTGCGCATTCTCCAGACCTAGACATGCGACGGCAACGCACGGTAAGCAGCCACGACTGTTTAGCGGGTTGCCAAACCCCTCTCTTACAGCTTCAACCTGTTTCTCTTTCAGTCAACCGACCCTTGGCTCGGTCGATAGAAGATTACCTGCCCACAACCACAGGGTTCCTCATAGAGTTTGGTGTTGTTGATCTGATCGCACAGACTTTGAGATAGTCTTTGTTGAGAACAAGACCACTGACCATGGACGAATTTGAGCAAAAGCTGGCAGAGGCAACAGCGGCCGACGGGGGATATATGCTCGGAGGCATCGGGCTCGTGGTGGACAAACAAGGCACGCGCTCCAAAGCCAAAGCACATTGTGATCGCGGCCTAATCTCCGAATGCAGGTCGAATGCTCTATCACCATGCAGACGGTCGTCAGTCCTTGGATACCGGCGCCTCAACATTGAATCCAGATAGCACCATTTCCTTCATGTCGGCGGCCAAGATAGTGACTCACATTGCCGCCCTGCAGCTCGTCGAGCGCGGAGTAGTTGGACTTGACGAGCCCGTCTCCAAACATCTGCCCGAGGTCAAGAACCTCCCGTTGATTGATCCAGGACGAGGCGCGCAAGAGTCATTTGTGCTGAGCACCGCGACCAGGCAAATGACGCTTCGGCACCTTCTTTTATATACCAGCGGCTTGGATAACAATGAGAACCCTCTTGTCCGCGCCTTTTTCGACTCTTCTGAGCCGTCCAGGTATGGCTTGCAGGGCGAGTTCGCAAATCCGCTGGTCGAGAGAATCTCCCTGCCCCTGATCTGTGAGCCGGGCGAGGGTTTTGCGTACGGATGGAGCATATACGGTACCCAGCTGCTCGTCGAACGCGCAGGCGGCAAGGCAAAGTATGTTGAATATGCCCAGGAGCACGTTTTTGACGTGCTCGGTATGCAATCGGCTACCTACTTGCCCAAGACTAGGCCCGACGTGTGGAGCAAACGCTTGCAGATGGTCGAGACGGACGGCATGGGCCTTGTAGAGGCAGATGAAATGTCGCAAGGCTTCACATGCGCCATGTCAGACATGGCCAAGCTCCTCGGCGACTTGATATCCGGCTCCTCCAAGCTGCTGGGACAAGAGTCCATCGACTTGCTGTTCAAGGCGCAGTTTTCCCCTTCGAGCGCGGCACTCGCAAGTCTGCGAGGCGACAAGGACAATTATACCTTTGTCCTGGGCAAGACGCACGACAAGCAGGATTCGCCGCCAGTCAACTGGTCTGCGGCCGGCCTGGTGATGGAGGAAGACATTCCCCATTCGGGATTGCCTGCTGGAACGGTGACATGGGAAGGCATGCCAAACGTGCTCTGGGCAATGAATAGGGAAAAGGGTATGGCCGCTCTCTTTGCAACACAGCTGTTGCCCGTGTGGGAGGCGAACGAATTGGCGTGTCTGTTCATGAGGAATGCCTGGAAGCGTTTTGCCGCGTGATTTCAGCGGCGGTATATAGATGAACTCTAGAAGCACCAACCCAATCGAAGCGGCATGCTCATGAAGCGAAGGAAGAAGTGTCGGCATTAGAAGAAGACATTGTTCGTGGTTGCTGCAATATCGGCGGGACGTGATGGGCAGGCAAGATACAGCAGGCAGGAACCTGGGCGGTGGTGCAGTTTCTCTCTTGCCTCTCAATGCCTTGCTTCCATCCGCTTCTGCCTTCAAAGTACAATCCGTTGCTCCAACACCGAAACACAAGGTCACTTGCTCGTCTTGGCTTTCTTCTTTGCTTCTAGCTTTCACTGTGTTAGCACCTGGTTTTGTTTCTTCAGACGACCTGACCTGAAGTTCCCATGACGAAGCTCTCTGCTCATTCGTGCCTGGAGCCCGCCAACAAGAGTCCCGAGGAAGATGCTTTCAGAAACGCCGACGAAACCAGCTGGCATATCCCTCCTGAACCGGCCTACTCAAGGGCTGGCAATAATCACGTCCAGTCATGGCTGAGCCAAGTGCACGAGAGCAACCATTCTCCGGAGCTGACGACACTCAGCAAGTCGCCAGAAGCAGCCCCGATGCCCTGGCGTCCAAACAACATCGTCCCAACCAAAACCATCCCAGACACACGAACAGTTCGGAGTCCGAGTCTATTTGTCCGCGATAGTCCGTTGCCGAGTCTATCGCCGTACCAGTCCGATCACTGCGGCCTCAGCGAACCCGTTTCCATTGCCACAACTATGTCCAAGCATCAGAACCGCCGACAGCAGTCTTCCCCTGCGCAACCCACTGTCGCCTCTGGATCTTCGAAGAATGAATACCGGAAACGGCCCCGACGAAAGACTCGACCAGACCGCTACGATACCGTCAAGTTGGAAAAGCCACGCAGGTCGAAGAAGGAGGGAAAGGATTCTCGCCCCAAGCCGAGAAAAGACCAAGGCAGTAATAGAACCCTGCGGTCTGAGAGGGAGGTGATGGAAAACTTTACGTCCGGGGCCATCGCGAAAGACCGGGTCACGGTGAGACGGACATTCTTTTTGGCGGTGCAGCAGCTGACTTGCGCATTCTAGATGAAGCCCAATCTGACCACGGGACCGTTTCTCAACGGGAGAAGTTCAGCTACGACTCAACGTACGTGAATATCCAGTGTATCATGATATCTACTGACGGTGATCAGCCGGGGACTTGGAATTTTACCACATTGATAACGTGACTCGTCGACCTAAGACTTTGTCTGAGAAGCCCATCCAGACCCGACCCGGAAAGAGCAGTCATGAGCGGAGAGTCGAAAGGGAGCTGGAGGAAGATTCCAACTTCTTTGCGAACGTCGATTCAGACACCCAGCGCAAGCGGCCCTACCTGGACAGCGACGTGGGACCTTCGCCAGTAAAAGCCACAATCGTCATCGGTTCAGGCCGAGTCGGCACGCCCTTTTCACACGGCTCAGGGCAAAACAGCTCTCTAGCTCAGGCGCCTCGGGTTCCTGATACAAAGAGAGTCCCCAAGAAGCCGACAATCCCCACTCGTACAACCACAAGCACCGATGGCGTCCATAGTCGAAAAACAGATGATATGCCTTCAACAAATGCGCCAACGCCCAAATCATCTTACTTCAAAGACCTCATCGAGACGGCCATCTTTGACGATGCAGAGCTCCCTCATCATCGTCTGAATGCAGCACGCCTCAAACGATTGGATTCATTGAAAGTCAGCTCGAGCGACTTCAAGGCTGTAAAGGGTACATCCACTGAGCCGGAGCCCAACACGCAAAGAGCGAATTATCAGGATCAGGGGGTGATGGTTAGCCCTCAATTTGCTTCCCGGCTTGAACCTTGTGCAGAGAACCGCACATATGAAGAACGTGTCGACAACAGCTTACATTGCGGAAGTTTTTCCAGGGCAACCGAGTCGACGCAGAGAATGCCCAGAAACGTTGCGGGTTTTGACGGCGTTCAGTACGTTCAAGATGCAGTCGTCGTCAGCAATCCGCCGGGATATGAGTTAGGCCTGCGTCCTCCGGATAAGATGTTGCTCCAGGTCGAATCGTCCAGGCCATGCAATCTCGATGCCGGCTTGCAAGGTAGCGACAAAGTCGAGAAGTGCTGCCAAGAGTGCCAGGTTCCATGCAGGAGTCACTGCATGCGTGAGCTTCAAGGCGAGCCCCTTGACTGGTTTCCTGACAACCGTCCACGAGTTCAGCCGCGACCCTATGATGCAACCATACCAACGGTTCACGACAGCTTGTGGACAACTGCAAATGCATCGCCGTCGGATGCGTGCGCCATAGCATCGAGTCGTCCGCGGTTACCATCGGACCCAATGGGTTTCGGTGCTGCACATCTCGGTTCATCCAGACAAGCGACAGACGATGCTCCCATCGATCAAGATCCGTGGCAACCTATTTCTGTTGCGGAGCTTGAAAGAGAGTTTTGGATGCAGACAGAAATGAATAGATACCCCAACTTATGCCAAAGCAGCCGTCGCGCTTTGGATAGGGACATGATTGACTTGCAGGTCCATGAACTCGGAATGGCTAATATTCGAGATTCAGAGCTTGATGGCCAAGAGTCGTTTTCTCTGACCGCACGTGAATGGACACCAGCTTTCGGTCAAGCGCGCGCAGGCTATGTTCAACCTGATAGTCCGGCGCTCGGCTCAAGCAATGTCTGGTTGAAGAACTTTTGGCGTCCCAATTGCCTGAGATGAGGCGGAGTATGGTAGTCGATCAACATCGATTAGTCGACATGATCTATTCGGGTTCCTGATTCTTCCATTTGGCGCGAAGAGCCTCAACATCGAAACCACATTGCTTGGCCTTGGCAGCAATCGAGTGTGCCTTTCCGACGACGGGCGCGTCAATCATTTTGCCATCTAGCGTCCATGCGCCACGACCTGAGGCAGCCGCCTTTTCGTCGGCGACGACTACCCTGACCGCCCATTCGACCTCGTCGTGTCCCGGCGCAAACATGGATTGGACAATCTCAACCTGGCTAGGGTGAATACACTGCTTCCCGTTGAAGCCCATGGACTTTCCTTGGGCACTTTCATTTTGAAGCCTCTTGAGGCCCTCATCACCCTTGTAGGATGTGCATACCAGGTCAATTGCGCTGGGAAGACCAGTCGCGCGAGCTGCGGTAACAATGGCTGATCGGGCGTAGAGGAACTCGGTCAAGGAGGGAGTGCGGGTGATGGAGAGATCAAGGGCAAAGTCCTCGGCTGCGAAAATGAAGCCACTCAGGTAGGGCGTCGCTTTGCATATGCTGGCGAGATCCATGACGGCACGAGCCGATTCGATGAGGGCGATAATCTTGACGGGGTTATCGGATTCAGAGGCATGCCTTTGCGGTGCTACATGGCGAAGGACATCAGAGACAAAGGTCAAGTCGGCGGCAGATTCGACTTTGGGCACGACGACGGCATCCACGAGAGGAAGGGCAGCGAGAGTAGTCAAGTCCTCGAGAGCAAAGGGTGTTGCCACGGCATTGATACGAACGGCCAGCTCTGAAACCGAGGAGGGCCGCGACTTGAGCTGGGAGAGATGCTGCCTGAGCAGAGAGCGGGCTTCTGGTTTCCGCGCAGGCGTGACGGAGTCTTCAAGGTCGTATGTGATGTTGTCTGATGCCAGGCCCAGGGATTTTGAGAGCATCTTTTGAGAAGAAGCAGGGACTTGAGCGAGAGTCGATGTTAGTCGAGCCTCTCATGTCGGCGAGGCAGGATTAGTTTTACCATATAAGAGGGCGCGGCGGAGGATGGATGACGATTTCGCTACGTTTGCCATGGTGAATACCCTTTCAAAAGTGAGGCTTATTCCTTAAAGAGTTGAATCAATGATGAGTTCAAGCGCAGAATCAAGTTTGTAAAGATGGATGACTGCTTGGATGAGTTGGATGAGGGACAAGAAGGCGGCATCTCCTCAATATGGATTATGTAATTCAACAGGTTCTCCCCGGCCAGGCAGTCCCACTCATTCCAGGCACGAGAGGGAGGTACCTTTTGGTGCCTCTAGCTCAGTTCCAGACTACGAAGTACCATCAGCAGCAACAGGCCACGACGACAGCTTCCGCAGCTTCAACGGCCACCACGACGACGCCCACCCACGGCATCCCCCAGCCACGAACACGATTTGAAGGCTCTGGTACAAGTTCAAATCGAAACAACGAAACGCAAAAATCCTCGAGCATCGGAAAAGACTTGCAAGCTCGCGGCGCCGACGTGACAGACGGCCTCGGCGTGTGACACTCGAGCCCAAAGAATCTTGGGAAGCACTCGATCTTCCTCTTTTTTTCCCATCGGCATCTGCTCGCTCCGAACAGACTATCGGGATATCGGCGACGTCAAGATCGGGACTTTGAAAACGAAAGAGGGACGTCATGGATGCCCAGCAGAATGCGCCGGGCTCGCTGAGCTGGCGACTAAGCTCGCATCCCATTACGCTCCTCACTTTCCTGACCTTTCGAACATGTTTGTCTCCCTCAGCAGCGTTGTCACGATCCCTCACGAGCTTCGGGTGGAGCATAGAGCATGGACAATGACAAGAAGCGATACTGACGAATGCGCGCGCGTCACAGCCAGTGTACTGATATATTTCCTGGGCCTCTGGATCATCAAGAGCATGTTAGTACTCGCCCTGTCCTCCGTGACGCGGGAGCCTATCTCAGTTGTATTCTGACCTGTGGACCAAACAACAGGATCATGATCTTCATCATCACCATCCTCCTCTTGGCTGCCGACTTTTACTACCTCAAGAACATTGCGGGCCGGCGCCTCGTCGGCCTGCGCTGGTGGAACGAGGTGGACCCGCAGACGGGCGATTCAAAATGGGTCTTTGAGAGCAGCGACCCGGCGGTGCGCACAATCAACGCGACTGATTCGCGCTTCTTCTGGCTCGCTCTCTATGTCCAGCCCGTTCTCTGGGTCGTCATGGCCGTCCTGGCCCTGGTGGGCCTGCAGTTCCTGTGGCTGCCTCTAGTCGGTGCGTCACACCTTCGCGAGCCTCGACCAAACTCCCGTCCAAGACGGGGTCCAAGGGATATCTGTACTAACACTCTGCAACTAGTCATTGCCCTCGTCCTCACCATCATGAACACCTTGGCATTCTCCCGATGCGACAAGTTCAGCCAGGCCTCGAACATTGCTGGAAGCGCCCTGGGAACCTCGAACCTCGCAGGCAGTATCGCGAGCAACATGATTGGCCGCTTCTTCACCCGCGGATGATGGACCTGCTGCCGTCAGGTAAAATGGCGCCAGATGGTTATGGCTCGTGGGGCGGCTTTCGCAAATCAGCGAAATACATGGCTCATACAAGACGGCGACTCTTTGGACGATTGTGTATGCCACATCGAGCATCACCACCTACTTGCCGTCTTTGGAGTTTGATTTGGTTGCTTCGACAAAGCGATTGTTTTGCACGTTTGTATCATAAATCAGGGAATCTCCGCACGGTTTGCGCGATGCAGTATGGCTAGCTATGTTAAATGGCAGGTATGATTCTTTGCATTAATCGGCTTGCATTCCTTGTCTTTGTTGGTAAGCTTCGCTATTCAACAAGTGTTACAATCTCGACGCTCAAAAGCCGGTGGCTGGCAGCGCTGCTGATACATGCGAGAAAGCTGAGATGCGAGAATGATTGACCAGCATCGCCTTGGGGGAATCCTAACGAGAATGTGCATCCTATCGTGCCATGTATATAGCAGGCAGCCTGGCCCCGTCAATATCCAAAGATTCATTCGCTCAAACTCCGTTCCCTAGTGACAAACCACACGCCTCTTCGGAACCCCTGTTCAACTGCATTTACTCCGGAAGCTGACTCTGTCACCGCCGCCCGCTGTCGGTCAACTCACGAATCTCTGCGTCGAGCTGCCGCTCCTCCTCCTCGAGGCGCCGAATCTCCTCGTCGGTCATGCCGTCCTCGACCAGGTAGCCGACGCTGCTCGTCACGCCGCCCGCCGGGGCCTGCGCGCGGGTTTTGGCGCCGGTGAGATGGCGAGCCGCGTATCCCGGCGGGTGATTGGTGCCGTGAGGCGAGGACCCCGTCGTCGCACCGGAGACGGCCCCGTTTTGTGGCAGAGGCGGAACTTCGTCGGGGTAAGGCGATTGCGGCGAGTCGGGCGCTTGCTTGGCGGCGGCCAGGTCGCCGTCGTCCATCGAGGCCTTGGACGCCTGCTGTGCCGCGGCATCCGTCTTCTCCTGCCTCGTGCGGCGCCTGCGTCGGAAGAGCAGCCAGACAAGGCCGCCGACGAGCAAGAAGAGACCGAGCACGACGCCGACGACTATGCCTGCTATCGCGCCGCTCGACAGACCTGAGCCGATGCCCTGTGATACCCGATTGCTCGATCCGCCCGCCGTCCCCGGGGTCAAGGTGGAGCCCGGCGCGGACCCGGGCGACGACGACTCGGTGCCCTCGAGGCCCGTCCTAGCGTCGGGTTGCCGCCGCATCCACTGCGAGACGGCGTCCTGGAGCGGGCCGTCGCGCGCGTCGGCGACGGTGAAGACGCCCGACTGGGAGAAGCCGAGGCCCTGGCCGGCGACGGCAGCGGTCCAGTCGATGCGAATCATCATCTCCTTGCGCAGCCGGTCATCGGGGGCCGAGGGGCCGTCTCGCCGCGCCAGGCTGCGAAAGTTGCTCATCATGTCGTCGCGGATCGCCAGGGCGCTCAGGTTGAGCTTGACGTTGTAGTTTGTGACTGCACGCGCGCGGATAGTCAGTCGCCAGCCCCGGACTGGATTGTCTAGGAAAGAAGAGGTACAAACCATCCGCTAGGAACATGGACGTCGAGGCCTGGTCGCTGCCGCCTTTCGAGTCGGGGAAGTCGGCGCTCGAGATGAGCTGATAGTCGTGGTCCGAATCCGACTTGTAGTACCAGCCAATCTTGTCGGGCAGGACGGAGGCGTTGATGGAGTATGCAAAGTACTGGTTGGACTGGTTCGTCAGGAAGATGCGCGCGCTCGAGTCCATGGAGTTGATCTGGAAGTTGATGGCGGGCTGCGCCGGCGCCGACGAGGCGTTTCCGGAGGTCGATGCCATCGGGGTCGACGGCTGCGGAGAGTCCGCTGGCCCCGACGTTGATGATGACTCTGGGCCGGCAGGTTCCTCTTGTCGTAAAGAGGCATCTGGGTGTTTCGTGTCCATCAAGGGAGGAGGTTCCGCCGAGTCCATGGCTCGCGGACGAGGTCCTGTTGAAGCAGGAGTCTCGGGCGCCCTCATCAAGGTCGAAGCCCGTCAACACGATGGGGAGCCCAAGCGAGCCCTCTCGGCTGCTCTGACCCAGGCCCAGTGAGTGGCAGTGGTTACCGTGTGTTTATCTGAAGCTATTCAGATGCGGTATCGGCGGCTTGAATCCCTGGCTCGACACGTTTCTCACGATGGGTTGCAAAGACGGGATGGATGGATGCTCAATGGGATCTGACAAAGAAGCTCGTCCCGTTGCCCTCCTTCACCCCCAGTTCCCTTGGTCCGCTCTCTCTCTCCCCTCTGCAAGACGACCAGAGCTGTACATAAGACGGGACCGAAGACGAGAGGGGGGGTGGGCAGCATCTGGCCAAAGCAAAAATAAACCACCGAAGACCGCCGCCAGACAACCAGCTGCGAGGGCCAGGCCCGGCCAGGGACGCCATGTCCACTGCGCACGCCAGAGCGGGCGGGCGCAGTGGCCATTCATTGCCGGAAGGGCGGCGGAAATGGCAGAGGACGAGACGCGGCACCGGTCTCAGCCCTGGGCCGGGTGAGATTTTCGACGCCGTCGTGGATCAGCGCGGCCGGGGGGCCATTGACAGGGGTCGAGCGGCCAGGCCATTGACAGGGTCTCGTTTCTTTGTCCTGTCTTGGGACTCGTCTGAGCGCTTGGGACTTGCCCCATGGCCTCTTTGTCGTGGCTCGAGGACACCGCGATCCATGCCCACACCCGCGAGTGAGGAGAAGGAATGGTTGGCCAACGAGCACTTCCAAGTGTGACGAAGACTGCCGCACACATACGCAAACAGATATGTACATGCAAATATGTACACAAGCACACACACATACACACATACTCGCACACCCCGGTCGAGGGAGCGGGCGCACGGCGGACAGCGTGAGATTATCGCGACCGACGATCGGGGCCACGCACCCTGCCCGAGGAAATAGCACGTCGGTGATCCCATCAGCACACAAGTCGACTCCTTGTCCTCTGCTCCTTTTTTCCCGCCGCCTTGTCGTCCCATTGGATCCCATGCATCGCGCAACCTGATTGCGTTGTCGAGCCCCAAGCCACGACTCCCTACATCTACGCCGGACTGCAAGCATGGGCCGAGCAAAACGGCAAACAAAGCTTCCATCTGCCGTCTCCTCACTCTAGAGAGTACCGCGGGAGCTACCGGGTCCAGGGTCCCGAGCTATTCGGAGAACCCTCCCTCTCTCCCAGGAGACAAGAAGTCGGGACCTGTAGACGGGCGTGCGTGTCAGCAGGTTCGCGCGAGCAGACCCTACTGCTGTTCTACGGCAACGCATGAGCGCTGGGCTGGGCTGCTATCCATGCGTGGTCGGCCGGCTCGTCGCGCGAGGCGAAAGGGAAGAAAGGGCGAGGCCGAGGCCGCGAGACTCACCCAGGCGGACGCACACTGGCACGACTGGACAAGCGCATAGCAAAAGGGGGCGGAGGAGCGTGCAGCGAATCCGCCGCGGCTGACGGGCATGCACAACCCGGCATGGCAACATGGACTGGCGCCGGGGGTCCGATGCTGACGTCGCCTCTTTGCTGCGACCGTGTCTTTGTTTCTTCCTCGTCTCGCCGGGTGCTTGTGAACTGATATATCTTCGCCAGAGACCCTCGTTGACGCAACTGGAACTCACTGGCATATTGTAGAAAACTGCACGAGTGCACAGCCGTACCCCAGAGCCAAGGCGAGTCAAGTTCACCGGCTTAGAATCCGCTCGAAAGAAATCGCCATCGTGAGCCAGCGCATCGTCCATTCATTACCTATAGCTCCCTCGGCAGTCATGCCCATTCGTAGCCCCATTATCAGACAGAGAAGAGAAGCCCATAACCAGAATTGCAAGCTCCAGCCCATGCGAGCAGGCCGTAGCCTCAAATGAAAACATCATGAATATTGCGCCCAACTGCACATGAAATGTCGAAACTCCACTTTGCAATGCCCCCCTTTTGCCCGAATCGTCATCTCGCACTCTGCTCCATACGCCCTATGCAAACGTCATGGAAATCTCCTGCTCCTTGCCAAATTCCTCGTCTTCGGGGTCATCCCAAGAATCCATCTTTGTCGGAACCTGCGGCTCCGTCTGCGCCGTCGTCATCGTCGGCCGGCTGGGAATGTCGTCCTTCTTTGAGTCCTTGCCATGCTTGACGTCGTCAAATGCCGTATCAAACGTCATTTGCAGTCCGTCGTCTTCCTCCGTCGAGTTCGCGCTGAATATCGGCGAGTGATACGAGGCCTTGGACTCGCTCGTGCGATGCCTTGGCACCGCATCTGCGCTCCTGCTCTCCCGTAGCGGGTTCCGCCCCTCTGCCCAAGTCGAAGCTGCCGGCGAGTTGGGCGACACCTCTAGTTTCATCGGAGGCAGTGTTGATTTGATCTCCTTGACCGGGATCTCGGCGTCCGCGCTGCTGTCTCGCGTACCCCTGGCCAGCTCTGCCCTCATGGCATCCACGTCAAAGAGGACGCCGGGGCTGTTCCTGTCCTTGTCCTTGTCCTGTGGCTTGCTGCCGTCCTTGTTCGCCGAATCCTCGTACACCTCCCACTCCTGTCGCTCGGCCTTTTTGCGACGCCCAAAAATGTTGAACTTGCTCTTCTTGGCCTTGCCTTCCCTCTCCAGTTCTTTACGTGCCTCTTCAATCTCGTTAATGAGCTCTCGCTGCCGCTCTTGGTGATTCTCGGGATCGGGATCCTCGATTTCAGTGAACTCCTCGCTCTCCACCGTCCAGCCGCACTTCATGAGCAATGTCGGCATGCTCTTACGATATTCCATGTGTCCTGCCACCTGCTCTGTCAAGTCCATGTTTTCAATCCATGGGCAATCCTCAATGGGTGCTAGTCCAGCAACTCGGCGGATGCCACCATTCGTCAGACGGAAAAGATAGCCGAGGATCCAGTCATTGCGGTTGTAGCCGTTGAGGAATCGGCCGCAGACAACGGTCCGCGCTCGCAGATACTCCTCCTTCTTGACGACAATGGGCGAGCCAAAGAGGTACACGTTCTGGATCAGCCCATACGCGCCCTTCTTGGCCAACTCCTGCAGGCAAGAAAAGATGACACGGGCACCGAGTGAGTATCCAACAAGCGTGATGGGGCGGGTACCCAAGCTGCGCTCCAGAAGCGAGTCGGCCAGGATCAGGCCGGCGGATGTCGCGCGGTCCAGCGACACGGCCCACGGGTTATCGATGAGGTAAGAGAGTTTCGTCAGAACAATGGGCAGCTGTAGTGCCGCCATTAAGCTGACTAGAATGGTGCTGCCCAAGATTTGTTGTAAGCCTTGGGTAAGGGCCTGTATACAGCGTCAACACTTGTCCAAGAATGAAAGAACAGACAGAATTCTTACCTCGGTGGCCAAAATGTTAATGGTGTCACCCATGCTACGCAGCATCTCTGGCTCCCACAGGACGGAGTATATGTCTCCCATGACGGGATCCACTGTGCTGAATGGTAGCCGAACGTCGTCCACCTTGCCCGTCAGCCATCCGGACACCGTGACAATCAAGTTCACCCGCTTGTTGTTATGCAGCGGCCGATATTCGAATGTCTTGACCGCGCCCGTTCGGCGATTGGCCGCCCTGCCACCAATGATGCTGCCAGAAGCGGCAGCTCCGGATGTGATGATGGCTGCACCTCCGGCGCCGGCAAGGAAGCTGCTCGTTCCCGTGACGCCGATCGTGGTGAAGCCCGCAGCCAGGCCGGCACCGATGACGGGAGCCAGAAGACCGGCTGACAGTCCAATAACAAGGCCGCCGCCCACCGTGGCCAGGCCCATCATGACATATCTCCTTTTCTGCGCCATCTGTCTCCGGGACTCCATGTGCTCGTCTTCGTTCCAATTTTCCTTTTCCGCGGCCTGCTGCATCTCGAGAGCGTCGGTGATGCGCTTCTCGAATTTGCAAATGTCGATCCAGGTGATCTCGAGGCTCTCGCCCACTCGCTCCAACAGTACCCTGGAACGGGCATCGTAGATTGAGTCGGCAATGAGTATGAGGAACAGGTCGCAGAGCACCGTCCACCGAAGATCAATGTCAATCTTCTGCGTAGTCGGTATTTGGGAGGGTGTCTGCACTTCGGGGACCTCCGAGCTATCCGCCATGGCATATGGTGGAGGCGGTTCCGCGGCCCTTTCTTCCGTCGCGCTCGGCGGCGGTGACACGGGGTCTTGAGACGCAGTGTCGGAGTCTTTGCCATTAGCCATCGGGTTCTTCACCCGCGAATTGGCGTGAAGTGCGGGCGTCAAGTCTCCCGGCCTCACATCGTGTTCCGACAGCTGCTCAATCATGACCTGCTCGGCCGCGCTGATGTCCATGTGAGAGTACAGCCGAATCATCATCTTTTGCCCCCACATCTTGACGGCCTCAGCAGCGGTCTGCACCTCCTTTTTCGTCTTTCTCGTGACTTCGACATCTTCGGCTTCCTTGAGCAGCTTGGCGATTTCCAAGCGAACAACGCCCACGTAGGCTATTCTTTGGCCTTCGGTCAAGAGGTCTTTGGTTGCCTGCATCTGCGCCACCGCATCGCGGGCTTCGTCATCCCCCATGATGCTGGTGCCGTTTGCTTCTTTGAATAAGTATTGGGTATTTTCATCCATGCTCGTCGCCGACTCGGCATCTTCATCCATAATGACACGAGTGTAGCCCTTGCCTGCGCCTCCAAGTCCGTTGTAGCCATAGGATTCGTCCTCGGCTTCATCGTGCTCTCGGGCGACGAGGCGGTCGTCATCGTCGTACATGTCATATCTCGCAAAAGCCGGCATCGTCTGCCAGCCCCCATCATCATCGTCTTTCTTCTCTGGCTGCATCGACACCTGCTGGTGGGAGAATTCTGATACACCGGTGCCATTCTGGGTGCCCGTGACGATGCTCGCGTCCTGAGTTGCTTCCGCTTGAGCACCATCTGCTTCTGTCTTTGATGAGCTACGCGCGCGCGGTGGATCCTCGAAACGTAGGGCCTTTTCGCCAGTCTTCACGTTCGAAGTTTTTGCTGTCGACTCTGCGAGAGCGTTTGCATCTGCGTCATTGCGGTTTTCTTCAGGAGAAGCCTTTGCGACCTTGGTACTTTCAGTCTCTCGGGCAACGGGGGCATCGTCGTTGGAGCCTTGGCCGCTCTGGCTTGCATTTGGCGTCTGCGGCGTCGACGACCGAGGCAATGGCGAGGGAGCAGCCGAGTCTCGCGGAATCGCAGACTGAGCATCCTCAAAAGGGGCATCGTCGCTGTCGTCGCTGTCGGAGTCAGCACCGTTGCCTGGACTCGATGTTGGCGACGATGACGAGGCGGCGTTTTTGGTCGATTGCACGGCAGCAGCGGTAGCGTTTGGCTTTGAAACCTCGTCGACAGTGTTCTTGTCGATGCTGGGCATGTGCGCTTCGTGTTCTTGCGGTGGCGAGGGATAACGTCGGATAGGAAGACCAAACTCGTCGGGCTCGATGTTGGGAGCCGGGGCTTGCACCTGAGAGACTTGGCCTCTGCGAGGCGACGTCGCATCTTTGTTGTCGTCCATGATTGCGGAGATCTGAGAGCGCGTGGCTACCACGTCCGCATCCAAGTCGCCCACGATTGAAGCTGGATGGGACGTGATAGCACCTTTCGAGATGGAGCAGCCGAGAAACGCGCCGGGGCACACGAGACGAAATGGCAGTGGCGGTGTCGGGAATACAGACGGCCAGTGTGTCGATCGAGCCAAGGGTCGGCTACCTTGGGTTAGTCATGAGGATTCCGCCGTTTAGCGCTTGGGTGCGAGCAGGTAGAGGCGACCTTGGCGACAGACAGGTTCGCGCTCACTCGTCAGGTAGCCAATACTCAATCAGAGACAAGCTGTCAATGGCATACAGAGACCCCGCGCCAGGTAAAACACCAGGGAGCTGCGGATTGCCTGCGAACCGGCGAGGTAGCAGATCGTCTGATGATTGATGCGCGAGGCAAAGGCGAGGGCGAGGCGCACTCTGGCCGTCCTTCGGCCCTATGGCGGAAGACTCCACAAATGGCACCACCGGATCATAACAATATCTCAGGCGACACTGCGGTGGAGCCAACGTAGTGCCCGCGTGAGTATCCATTTCTTGGCATCGTCAAAGCGGCCCTCACCTTCTATTAAAGAGACGGAAGCGACCAAGAGCATCATCGCTCCTAAAACAGGTCAGCAAGTGGCACATTGAACGTCGTGGCCTTGACGAAGTGATTAAGGTCACCGAAAAATCCACATGCGCCAAGAATCACAGCATCCGTGTCAATCGACGCCCAGAAAAAAACCGGTCCGCTATGATGCAGCAAACTGCCTGACGCTCAATAACAAAATCCAATCAACTCGAGTCCCCGCCGGCATCATCCCCTTGACCTTGGTTTGCGCCGCCGTCCGCCGCCTCGGCCTTGGTCTTGTTCTTCCGCCGCCGCTTTCTCTTTGCAGGTGCGTCCTGAGGCGCATCGGCCTGCGTCTCCGCCTCGGCGTGCGCAGGCGCCTTCGTCTCCTTCTTTGCCTTCTTCACAGATAGGGGATTCGGACCCTTGGGCCCGCGCCGCTTCTTGTTCTTGGGCTTTTCCGTCGCTCCGTCATCCGCTTCGCCGTCGGCCTCGTCATGCGCCTGGCTCGGCCGGGCTTCATCTTGGCCGTCCGTATCGTGCTTGTCGGCATCCGCGCCCTCGTCTCGTTTTCTTTTTCCCAAAGCCTTTTTAAGTTCGGCCCGGAACTTGCCCCTCTCTTCCCTGGCTCTTGTCTGCGCGCTCTCGTCGGACATTGGCTCTAAAATCATGACGCTTCGGCGAATGTAGATCAACGGCACGCCCCGGACGCCTCGTAGCATGCGCCTGACCTCTTGGCTTTGGCTTGCCACTACGTAGCGGTGCTTGTTCTCACCCTTGTCCTTGGGGTCGACCACGGACTGCATGCACTCCATCGTGCTCAAGGGCTCCGGGTACTCGTCGGGGTGATGGCCGCACCGTCGCCGTTCGCATGTCTTGGCAACTTCGATGGCTTCGCTGACGCCAGGCTCGTCTTTTCGCGCGTACAGTTTTCGAATCTCGCATTGCGTAATCACTGCCATCGGTCAGCGCCTTCCGGGGCGTGTAGGGAGTGACGGCAACTTACTCGGCTTGACCTTGCCGTGGACTGTTCTTTGCAGAGCAGGCTCCAGTTCCATTTTGAATCGGCACGAGTCTTGCACCATCTCAGCGTCGACTGTCGAATATGGTCAGTCAAGCGCAAGCGCAAAGAGAGGAAGAGACGCACCAAGAACCTGGTATGGTTCGCGGAAGCCAAAGCTCATGGAGAATTGCTCCATGAGCTTGCGGTATTGTTTTGAACGCTTGCCGCGCATCTTGGATTTTTCGTCAAGGCGATTTCTTTCCTTTAACGGTGATTTGGCGTGTTTTGGCAGTGGATGGGATGCCGGCGACGGCAAGGCGATGCGCAAAGACGAGCTCTCCAGAAATAAATTTCTTATCGCGATAAACGGTTGAATTCCCAGTCTCCTGGCACGTGTGGCGCTGGCGGCCACGGTGGGGTCCGGCCGGCTCGACAGCAAGAACATGCCCCACTCTACGGCCGCGTTCCGGACTTAATACAGATCGGTGTCAAAACGGAATAAAGGACAATTCGCGCACTGTCTGTGGTCGACGAACTTGTGTGCCAGTAGCGTCTATGCCATCAAGCAATAAATTCCCGATGATATGGGACATCGGGGCCCCCACAAAGAAGGCATGAAAGGGCGCCTCTACGGATTCCCAATTTCCTCGATACCAACGCCAACGTCAATGAGACGTCACGGCCTTGTTGGTTCTGTCATTGGCCACTCTTTGCTCAAGATCTTTTGAACTAATCTCGGACTCTCTCGCAGATACGACCCTACGTTATCTGCTGTTTTCAACGCAGAGGGCAGCGACGACGCTGATATCGTCCAATTTGCCTGGTTGGCGGATTATTAGCACAGGCTTACAACGAACTCGGGTAACCGACTTACCACCCTCGCTTGCCAGACCCTCTTCAATGGCATGCTCCATGAAAGGACTCTCGGCGAACGGATCTATCGCAATTTCTCTAGCTGCGGCCACAATATCCTGAGCGGCCGCGTTCATTCCGCCATTGCGCCCGCCGGTTCTGTCCAGTTTGGGGTCAGGTTCTCTGCCTACTTCCCATTCCGAGATGCTCTTGACGAGCGTGGTCACAATTTCGTGCTCCCACAGGTTGTCTATCACGCCATCGCTCATGGCGAGAACGACGTCGCCTACTTGCAAATCGACGGTATCCGTGACGGCGTTGACCTTGGGAGTGTCTGGGCTATTGGTGCCTAGTTGGCGCGGGCAGTCGAACCAATGCCATTGCTCCTTTGTTTTGTAAATGACATCCCGATTGCTTGGGCGGACCACCATGACTTGGCAGTCGCCGAGATTGGTCACGTATAGGAGAGGCGTCGGCTTGCCTCCCTCTACCTCGCTGGACATTCTATAATGAAGCTGGGCGCCACAAGCTGTTGTGGTGCCTTGCCAGTCATGAGGGATGGTGGCGTCAAGGGTCTGCTCGTAGGCCGTCTGCAGAGTCGCACGAGGATCGGGGACTTGGGATTCCTTTGCCTGCTCTGCTTCAACGGCGGCAGCCCAAAAATGGAGTATCAATCGCGACCACAAGCTAGGACGACTGTCAGATGGGCAAGACGCCTGTCGTATCCATGTATGGGGACCTACCCGGCATGGCCTCGAGGGCGAGCCGCCCATGCACCCACGCCATCGTTGGCGCAGACAAAGAAGTCGCTCGCATATACCGCGTCGTCGCCGTTGGTCAAGCCACGAATCAGCTCTCCATTGACCATGCCTCTGCGGTTGCGGCTCTGGTGGTGCGTGCTCAAGGGATCCGAAAAGGAGGCGGACGGAGGGGATATGAATGGCGGAGGAAACGGGCGAGGCAATCGCTTCGCGAACAGTCCCACACCAGTCTCGAATCGAAAAGGAGGGGCGGTGTAGTCGCGTCGGGGATTCACCGGCGGCGAAGACGAGGATGAAGACGAGTATGGGGCATTGCGCCACTCGGGGCAGCCCCGCCGCGGGTCGAGAAGCTGTCGCGATTGGGATCTCGGTATGGCCACCAGCGATGGGAGACTTGACGAGCGCATTCCGCCCATGGACACCAGCGTCAATCCGTCGGGTCGATGACCGCAGCCTCTTTGGCGGGCGGGCCGGATTGCAGTCGGCGCCTTTGTGCATCGAGGTTGAGAGTTGGGGTCCAGACTCCATGGCATGTCGTGCAGGCCAACCAACAAAGTGGTGCACGTGACAGCGCGCCGTTATCGGTCGCCATTTCCATCGCGCCCCTCAACAGTCGTTTCTTCCATGCAGGGCCTTGCCTGGCAGCTCCGACGTGAAAGGGGGACAAATTTCCTTTTACGCCGGGAAGACGAGCTTTGAATCGCCAAAGGACGACTCGAGCAGCGATTTCTTAAAGACGAGTGTCGAAAAGTGACTCGGACCATCTGGTGTTGTCCTCCTCGGGGCGCAGCAGCTGGATGGATGATCCCTCAAGAGATTCATGCCTCGAAGCATTTGCAGGGCCGTCTCGTGTCATGCTCTGTGCGGCGAACCCCGTCCGATGACGGTCTGCATGCAGTCTTCTTTTTTGCTCGATAACGACGACCTGACGAGGTGCTCAATGCACGCCAAAACACCGACCACCCGGTCCCTTGCTTTCATCGACTCGACAGGGTAGAAATAATGGGCGACTATGCGATTGCGAATGCATTGAGACGCCTCGAGGCCAATTTCAAGCCATCACTCGTCTTGCTACTGCGTCTTTGATGATGACGTATTGATGGATAACGACGCTTCTTCTACAACGTCCATCTTTCAAAGAACGACTGGTTTCATCGCGACGCGTCCATCGTGGCCACGACTGTTTCTGCCATGACGACGATGGCATTTGTTTCATCCACGGTGAAACGCCATTGGCGACTGCTCGCGTGCTCCCTGCGGAAGAGGCCCGTGTTCGCTCGCCGCAGTCGCAGGGAGCGCATACGTGCAGATGCCTTGATCGAGGGCATTGAGGGCTATGGCACCGAATGTCCAAGCCATGTTGGATTCATGCTTTGGGTTCCATCACAGTGCCACTTTGGCCACCAAGCGCGATTCAACATTCGCCTGATTCGCATGCTCCGTAATTGCTCCACTCATAGCCGTGCGGCCACGCCATCTGCGGCCGTTGTATCCCCGGGGCACTTGCTCCAGAATGCCGATTCGACCGCGAACGGACGTTGCAGACAGATGAGGAGATGGGGGAATTGCGAATGCCAAGACTGCTTTTGACACCACGTACGCATAGTCGTTGTCGTCGGCTACCTTGGTCTTGCGCAATCCGGCCTTCTCGGAGCCACGAATGCTTTTCTCGAGCACTGGCCGAACCCGGCCTGCCTTTCTTTCATGGGGCTGCAGAGCTTCGCGCCTCCCCACTGATTCCGAGCAGACCGGGCTTGTGCCATTCGCTCTTGGATTATGCTTAAATCCTGCACGCCGGCTTTTGGGTGCAGATTTCGAGCCGAACAACGATTTACGGCGGCTCTGGTGACGTCACCGAAGTCCACTCCAGGTCTGCGCATGGGGACGCTGGGGATTCCAACGTGGGGACTGGGCGTCGTTCGTCATCTGTCTCACTGCCGCGTCGATCGGTGCTGCTCGGCAGTCCATTGTCACTTGGAGCCTGAGACGCCTCTTGTGTGTGTGTGTGTGTGTGTGTGTATTTTCCGTCCAGCGACTTCAGTCGCTCAGGTCTCCTATCGGAGCACAGGACGTGCTGAGCTAAACTAACTTTTCCCGACCGCTACCTGACAAGATGAACCAGTTTCCCTTGCAAAGGCCCCATGGTTTCACATAACGACACCTGTCCACGGGCAGTTGTCTCTGCTGTAGACGCCACTAAAGTACATCGCAAGATGTCAGTACAAGTGTCCCGGTAGATCCTCCCCGCAACAGCCGTCCAGTCAGCTCATCCAGCATTTCGACGGCTCAAGGCGCATTTCGTTCGTGGCCCTCACCCGTCAGCGGGGAAATTTTGGGCAGATGTGGTCAACCCTTGGTTTTCACCGGTCAGAATTCTCTCATCCCCTCTGCCAAAGCTACCAGAGCTTTATATCCATCCTCATTGCACCGAGGAAAGGAAACCGGCCGAGGGGTGGCGGCAGGGAAAAACCCTTCGAAGGAATCAGAGGCTGTCGAGCAGCTTGCCTTCAGGGAGAAAAACCTCCGCGACCGGCCACCGTTGTTTAGAAGAGCTTGTCTTCCAATACCCTTGGCTCCTTGGTTCCGGAGGAGGCCATGGGGTCCGAGTGGACGTTGTGTCGGGACCAGCTCTGCAGAGGAAGATGAGCTCTCCAAAGTCTTCCTCTGTGCTGTTAAGGCCCCGATGGGGTCTCACAGCAAAAGCGTGGTCGGGTGGCCTGCAAATCCCACCCCGCGTAACAAGCCGCTAACAGCTCCGCGGGGTGAAGAATTTTTACAGGGGAGAGTTGCCTGAGACGCCTCTTACGCCAACGCGGTGGTGGTGTAGGGTACCGAGGCTGCGAAACTCGATTCGCGCTCGACGGGCAAATGCTGTGCATCTTGCATCTTTTGGGGCTGACAATTGGCATCCTGGCTAGGCGCGGTTATCCCTGCTGCAGGCCGGCACCACGACGAGCGCACCGGCAGCCTCACCAAGAGGTTGAAAATCCTTGCTTGTTGGCCCGGGTCTGACCAAGAACTCGGTAAAGCGGCCGTGGCGCAACCAGAAAGGGTCAACGAATACTTGGTAGAGATGCATGGATGCTGCCGAGGCAGGGTGTCCCTCGCTAGAGTATTAACCGAGCTCAATGCACGACTTGGGGCCCTTCCGCGCACCTGTTCCCCAAGACCCGATGCCGTGGTCGTGGCCGAATGTCAAGAGCCGGAGCCCGGGAAAGGATTCTCGGGTGCGCCGGGGTTCGGTACTGTACAGCGACTCTACCTACCTAGAGGTACGCAGTCGGACACGCCTCGGGCCATGTACCAGGCCGTCGAATTGCATCCCAGGCGGACAGGGCGCTTACTGTACCCGGGGGCGCGGGGCTTGCGGCGGGGCATTGGAGCAGACTCTGGAGTCGTGGGGAATTTACGGGGGCCTGCATCGGGGGGCTCGGCCCCAGGAGTCCCGCCGGATAGCTGGGCAGTTGCGAATGCCCGTGACAGCCAAGCGTTTCCCTGGTTCCCACGAGAGCGGCCAGGCGACATGGAGGATGCACAGGGAATCATCAGACGAAGAGCGCACGCCTTTGACACGAAGCGACGTCGGGGCCATTTTCTGCACACGGTGCGACTCGCCCATCAACACATATCCCCTTGTTCTACGATGTGCAAAAATCGCCAGCAGCCGGGCACAGTCCGAGGGTGCCGAAGTTGACAAGAAACACGAGGGGACATTTGCGCTGCGAGTCTGCGGACACCTGGAACTCAGCGCATGCAATGCACGCACGCTTAGTACGCATGTAGGCGCATGCATGCATGCAAGCGGTGCCGCTGATGCGATTGCAGGTCGGCGGCTGGAGGAATCCCTGATCCCCTCTTTCCCAGGGTAGCGGCAAGCGTCGTGGTGGCTTGGGATTGGCGCGACATGGTCATTGCGCCTCATTTACTGTACCTCGAGGCACTTAGACCTTCTAGCCTTTCTAGCCTTCCAGCCCCCTTCTGCCATGATGCTGGCTGCTCGCCCGCCGTGGCTCGGAGGTGGCTGGACGTCGCAGCCCGACTTGTCCGACAGCTCGGACGACACGGTTTATGGGTGCAGCATGCTGCCAAGCCTCCTAGGATGGCGCAGCCTCTCGGCCAACCCTCTCGAGGACGACAGGTCGCGACTTGAGATGGGATGCGAGCGAATCAAGCGGCCGCGAGAGACAATGGGCAGGAGAACAGCATGTCCGCAGCGGTTGTGCTCAGCTGGGCTCGACTGGCCATCAAGGTCTGTCCAAGGGGATTGAGGAGCGCCCGGGCTGCCAGGCAAGCGCTTACGTACTGTAGGTACCGACTCAAGCTACAGGGCTGTCCAGCAGGACCGGCGGACACTGATCAATCGCCCAGGGTCGTTTCACAGGGCGGCTACAGTGCAGCCTCTGAGCCCACGGTGCTGCACAGTTTGACACTCTTGTGGTGGCCAAGGCACATGGATTGATGCGTATACGTATGCACGTGTTTCGGCATGGACGAGCAGCGTCGCACTGGCAGCGGCGTTTCGCCTCAACTTCGAGAAGGTCATGCGCCTCGTGAGACCCGAGGGAAAAGCGCCGCTGCTATTATAATTAGAGGAGGGGGAAGCGCCAGATGGCACGAAGGCCCAGGCTCGGGCTGAAACGGAGTCGTGCCCTGATTGAAACAAAACGCAGCAAGTCGTACCAAGCAAATCTGTGCCTCGAAAGTCCAGGTTACTGCTGGTACGGGCACTATGTATGTATAGCGCCCTCCTCGCGGGGATGAGGGGGGCTTGGACTTGGCGGGCGGCTGAATGCACATCTGCTCCGCGCGTGCGCTCTTCATCTTGCTCCCGTGCCTGCTGCCAACAACCCCTGTAAACCGTCCGAGAGACTGATCTACCTGATGCATGCCTCGGCCTTGGTCGATGGACAGGCCGCGCGCCGTAAAATCGCAGAGGGTTTCAGGAACCCACACAGTGGCGCGCTCGACAAGTGCCTGTCTGGCATGTCCGAGAAACAGCGTCCCACGTGCAGTCGCTGGGCGTGGGCATTGTCGGAGACGGATGCATTGTGCGAGCGGCACGAGGTTGATAGTGTGTGACGGTTACGGGGCAAATCGAGTAGAGGTTGGACTTGTTGGGCCAAGACCACTTAAACCTGCAGAATGCTGCACAAGCGCCTAGGCCGCCAAATGTCCTTGTTTCGACACACCCGTCCGTGTCCTCGTGCATCGAAACAGACGAGCCTGTGGGCACGTCAAATGGACGAGGTGCAGCCCAAGCCCGGGGCCATCTGACCGGGGACCATTGATGATTGATGGCTGGATCGCGCGTGACGCCGCCCATCCTTCGCTTAGTCCGCGGGCGGTTCTTCAGGCCGTCAGGGTACCGAGTGAGTGCCGCGACTATTGGAGACGCGGCTGCAGACTCGGCACCGTCAACTCGAGCGATAAAACCTAAAGTACTGCTAGGTAGGTAGGCAAAAAAGTACCAAACGTGGGAAGGAGGGGGGGAAGGGCAATGGAATCTTCAAGGAACCGATCTAGTGCTCGCCGTGACATGTTTGTTTGGATGTACAGCAACTTGCACAAAACGTTTGGCAAACGTCAGCCCTTTGTTCTCCCTTGCCCGTTTCTTGCTTGGCACAAGAATACGACGACTCTTGGCCCATTTGATCTCCTGCGAGTCGTACCAGCGGCCTGTGCTGCAAGCTGAACCGCCGGTGTCGCCCAGCCGGGAGACCCCCCGGTCAACTCCTGGGTCCCCTTTTTTTTATTCTTACTTACGAGACGGCACCGTAGTAGGTAGAGAGCCGAGAGCTCGTACCAGACAGTAAATGGGCGGCTGTATCAAGTTGGGGAGTGCGAGGTACCGCGCTGTACTCTGTACCCGCCCAGGGCCACGACGGCAGTGCTCGCAAGACGCTACGGGCGGGTACATGTAGTTGGCAGCTTGACGAGGTCAAGAGGTCATTCATTTTTGCCCAGGACAAAGGTCGCCAGAAATAGGCCCTATAGGCGTAGGCGTATCGAGGTGGATGTACCCGCGACCGGGCTAGACCTGCTGCAGACATTGGCCATCATCGTCATCAAACATCATCGTCATCCATCATGATCTGGATCTAAGGTATCCTACAGTATGCCATCCACTCCTTTGTCTTCACGCCGGCCGACCCGACGCCCCGTGGACTCCGCCCCGGCCGTCCCTGCTCGTCATCTTCTTTCTTTTCCCCTGCTGCCGCTGCCGCTGCTCTGCTCCTGCGCCCCATTTCTCACCGCCGACCAACGAGCAGCGAGAGCCTAGAACTTGCAGTGCCGGATTCCCTCTTCCTTTTCTCTCCTCTCTCCTTGTTCCTTTCTCACGATCCTCGCCCCGGACTCTGCTTCGTCATCGCCCTTTCTTGCGCCAGACGCCCTCCGCCTTTGCCTCGACTTTTGTTCGGGCCCCTCCCCACCACCCACCACCACCGCCGCCGCCAAGTCTTTTTGTCTCATCTTTGTCTCCCCTTCTGCCCTCCCTGCCCGCGACTTGCCTATTGCTGCAAAGCTCCATAACTCCCCAACACACCCGCGCGCTCCGACAATTCCACGTTTCTTTTCTTTCTCTTTTCTCGTTTTCCAACTCTTCCCCCCTTTACCCTCCCACATATCCGCTTGCGTTTCTTCTAATTCTTGTTTCCCATCCGCGTCTTGTCCGGTTTGCACCTGCATCTCGACACCTTTTGCTCTCGTCGACGGGCGACTCGACTCCCGCTAGCGCAGCCCACTCGCAAGAGACACATCGAGTATTGATCCGAGTCTGTGTCCCAGAAAGTGTGGCGGCGCAGCAATAGCGACAAGCCAGTATGGGTCGCAATAGAGGTTGGTACTCGCCATCTCCATTCCAATGCATCGTCGACCTGTCGCCCAAAAGTTACCCCAAGTCGTGCAAATCACCCGGGGTAGTCTCCCCCCCGCCCTTTTACCCTTGCTGGCCTTTTCCCACTGCAATCCACCCGGTACCTTGGCCATAATAACGAAGGATACCTGGCTCTGCCCTGCTTTTATTGTTATTATTATTAGTCGCGGCTTACATCGTCGCCTGCACGCGCTCTCCTTGGCTGCTGAAATGCCCGCTGGACCGCCCCTCTCTCCTGCTTATGCTGACTACTAAATTGCGCCAATCCTGCATTGCTGCACCGCTTCTAGTCCTCTCCTTCATGTCCCAGTTTTCCGCTGGTACAAGATCTCCATCTCCCTCATCCTCCCCGCCCAACGAGTCGTCGACATTTCGCCTCAAGCACCGCAAGTCCGAGTCCCTCCCGACGCACCAGCTCGACTCCGTCCGCCGGCCCGTCACGCCTCCTTCGGATCCAGACTATGGCACGCCGCTAAACGGCTCTCCTCGCAATAGCAACAGCCCGACCCAGCGTCCGCGCAGCACCTCGCGTCCCCTCTCCATGATCCAGGCCTACCAGCCGCCCCTCATGGATATCAACGAGGATACGATTCCCGAGCTGCAGCCCATCTTCACCTTTCTCAATACCCATTCCAACAAACTGTACCAGGAGGGCTACTTTCTTAAACTCGACGACCAGAATACCCGTACGTGTCGCCGCCATGCCGATGCCGAAGCCTACCCCTCCTCTCTCACGTGCTTGTGACCAACTACTCCATCTGGACATGACACCACCTCGCGTCGTTGGCTCTGCATCCATGAACTCTGGGGCTATGCGCTAACAAAGGTCTCGCAGAGGGCAAGGCGAACCCGGATAGGACGTGGACCGAGTGCTTCGCGCAGCTCGTCGGCACCGTCCTCTCGTTATGGGATGCCTCCGAATTAGACGCCGCCGGTGAGGACGGCGAAGTCCTCCCGAAATTCATTAACCTCACCGATGCGTCGATCAAGATGGTTGGTGCAATCTCGATGCGGCACCTTTCTGCAATCACTGACCCGGCTGCAGATTGACTCCTTACCGACGCGATCCAGCGACGAACAGCCCTTGCAAAATATCCTCAGCATTTCTACGGCAGGCAGGAATCGATATCTTCTCCACTTCAATTCGCATCACTCCCTCATTCAATGGACGGCTGGGATCCGGCTAGCCATGTACGAGCACTCGACGCTCCAAGAGGCCTATACTGGAGCCCTCGTCGCCGGTCGTGGCAAGTCTTTGAACAACATCAATGTCATCATGGAACGATCTCGTCTCAAGACCGAAGAATGGGTTCGTGTTCGTTTCGGAGCCGGCGTCCCTTGGAGACGGTGTTGGTGTGTCATCACACCTCCCGACGAGAAGGAGTATGCCAAGCTGCAAAAGGAGATGAAGAAACGGTCACCCTACGACCGCTCTCCCGTGCCCGTTTTGAAGGGAGACATCAAGTTTTACGACACGCGCAAGGACGGCAAGAAGCAAAAGAAGGCCCAGCCAATTGCAACCATTACTGATGCCTACTCCGCCTATGCCATTTACCCCCAAGCAAAGTCTCTTGTTGACGCCTCGACGCTTCTCAAGATTGAGGGCACCGTCACGATCCACTCCAATCCGCCTTCGTCGACGGAAGGCTTCATCTTCATCATGCCCGAGACCCATCCTGCCGTCAGTGGTTTCGAAATGCTGCTTCGCTTCCTCTTCCCTACGTGGGACACGTTTGGTCTCTACGGTCGCCCCGGTCGGCTCGTTGCAAGCGTTCTGGACCCCAGGTCTCTCATGTTTGCCATGCCGAAGCATAAACGGTATGGCTACTTGGAGCCCCTCGACGTCTCCACCCTCATTCTGGAAGATGGAAGTTCTGGGTGGTCGGAAAAAGAGTGGAGGAAGCGACTCAAGGAGGCCACTGGCACGCGAATGAATGCAATCGAGGACGGCACAATCTCACATTCGCGGAGCGCGAGTCGGTCGAGTGCACGGCTCAGCGGCGCAGGTGCTGGCGTCAACGGCACCAAGCCAAAGGTCGGCTTCAGTGACAATCAAGCGGGCCCGCGCTCCTCGCGCTCCTTCTCTTTGAGCACTGGAGGCCACACCGATATGGCGCCTGGCGGACAGCGAGATCGCATGCCGCAGGCACTGATTGCGGGCAAGGGCCACCATCTACGCAATTCATCCGATCCCAATGTCGAAGTCGCTGCGGTTCCATCCAAAGGATACGGCTCGCCGGTCGTTAGACAAATGTCCGGCGACCGTGTTAGCTCGGATGAGGAGAGCGGACACTCACCGCCGCCAGAAATGCGAGACCTCGAGGGCATGCGAAGCATGCACACCCCAGAGCCCGTTTCCAGGCCGCCAGCCTTCAATCACGGACCTCAGGCCCGCCCCATCAGCAGGGCGTACCACTCGCCTGAGCTCCGTCGCGCCAATAGCCGTCTGTCTAGTACCACGCTGGATCAGATGGCCAAGGCCGGAGCAATGTCAAACGCCGACGGCATGCCTCCATCAATGCGTGGCGAGGACGGTGTGTTAGCTGGCCCATCGGTATTTCCACACGCCGACTCTGCTAGAATGTTTGCTAACAGCCATGGTTCTCGCGAAGCTCTGAGCCCGCCGCTATCCGATCCGCCCACGGGTAGACTTCCCATCCCTCCATCCGCCATGGCGAACCAGCGATCCAGGTCGCCCATGGGCCACCCTCCTCAAGGGCACCCGAATCAAATGTACGATCCTAATCAGCTGCAAAGACCACTCACCGCCGAGGATCGTCGTCCACCTCAGCAGCAAGGCGGTCCGCCCCGATCTCCTAATATGCAGCACCCTAATATGCAGCATCCTAACATGCAACACCCCAACATGAGGCCTCCGCCCGGCGGACCTCCACCTCAAGGACGCGGTCGACCGCAACAACGACCACCGCCAGGCCATGGCCCTCCCTACCAAGAGTCGCAAGGCCCACATGGGCCCGTATCTGGCCCTAGACCGTTTCCCGGGCCCCAGGGACGGGGAGCGCCCCCTCCGAATTTCGTCCATCCGCAGAGGAAGCCACTGCCGGCCAAGGCGCATCAAAGTCTGACACCCAATGATATTATTGACCATTACGTCTCCGACGGCCATCGTGGTGGACCTCCAATGGATAGAAGGCCGCCGCCCATGCCTCAGTATGGCGGCCCCGGACCTGACATGAATTCCTCCAACTTCGGCCCCCCAGGTCCCCACAATGCTGGCCCAGTGCCTCGCAAGATGGCTCCGCCATCCATGGATCCCTCGTACCCAGATCGGTCGCGAAGACCGCAACCTACCGATCAGGGACCGCCTTTCAACGGGCGTCAGTCCCCAGGGGTGATGCACCCATCAGTCAGACAAGACTACGAAGACCGAGTCAACGGAGTTCCGGGCCGGCATCCTGGCAACTTGCCAATTGGTTCCGCTCCTCAACGCCCATTGCCATCGCCTCAGTATTCGCACGCTGGTGGCTTGGCCCCCGGCTCGCAGGGTGCAATGGGTCCGAGGACTGCGAGTCCCCAGCCATACTACGCAGCCGGCAGGGGAGGAAGCCCTCTTCCGCATCAGGGTGGTCAGATGAGCCCTACGGAGGCAATGCCCAACAGTTTTTCACGGCCGATGCGTCAGGAAATGGATTCGCCCGCCGATCCGCGGTTTGGACCAGGACCAGGAGGAATGCCAAGCCCACGCAACGCGTTGCCACAGCACCAGGGACAAGCTTTCTGAGGAGGATACTTGCGGCAGTGTGTAGGCGTTTTGAGAATGTCTTTGGGCCAGGCGTGATGGACGCTGGATTGTTTTCCGCAGCCGGGCGTTGGAAGGTGGACAGGAAGTCGTCGACGATTTTCGACTACAGCACAAAACCGTTTCTTTTGTTGACAGTCTCGTGTACAGCCGAGACGTTTTGCATTTCGACGAATCCACAGGCGTCGCATACAGTTTTCAGAAGACATGGACTTAGACATGGAACCAAAAAATGCGTCATTATCACTTTGCTGTCGGGCTTTGCCCTGCTAGAGTATATGATGAAATAGCACAATACGATGTCATGACACTATGAATGACTGCCTATCGAAGTCTCTGTACGATTTGAATGGTCGTGGGAGCATAGACACGTCGGCACCGTGAGACACGGATCCGCGCGCGGCTGCTTTGAATCTGAGGAATGCAGCGGCTGCCTAAGACGCGCTCGTGTCGCGCCCTGGATATGGGGGTGTTTTGCGGCTCCGCGGCTTAAAGATGAATTGGTTGGCATGAGCCGGCGAAAGCTGTTCAAGGGAAAAGCATGGAGCGCTAGATGAACTGCCCAGGGAGGCTCACTCTGTGCGTACGTTTTCAGTAACGGGCCGGAGGCCTCTGGTTTTTACAAATTGGCCAAATGACGAGGCATATTTCTTCGTGATTGAGGCCTACGGCGACGACTCACTCTTGAGCGGGTAGCCGCGGGCCCTAATGGCGGGCGCGGCCGGGAGGGGCCGGGGCCATGAGCACGGTCGTCGACACGCGGGGGCGGGGCCGGAGGATGGGAAGCCAGCGGCAGTGCCTTGTACGACTTGACTTAGCTAGGTACCTACAAGGGCCCCTAGTTGAGGCTCCCGAGGGCGCTACGAAGCGGGCGTCAAGCGGCCAGTCAATTGGATGTCGTCGGTCGGGTGAAGAGTGGCGCGCGAATACGGGTACCTGCCTGCCCGCAAGAGGTGCTGCGTGAGAATGCTCACTGCCGACGGGAAAGGCGACGGTGGTGACGCAACGGGGATCGAGGGCGTCCGGCACTTTGCTAGGGGTGCGCGATGGAGTGAAGCGAGGCGGCGTGGGCGCGTCATGGGTGCAGAGGTGGTGTGGCCGTTTTTGGTGTATTCGAAGATTTCTGGCCGCCTACTAGTACATCGGAGCAGTTGCTGTATGGTGAAAGTCGCCTGACGACACGTCGCGTGC
The DNA here is from genome assembly GCA_000956045.1 of Hirsutella minnesotensis 3608. NCBI lineage: Eukaryota > Fungi > Ascomycota > Sordariomycetes > Hypocreales > Ophiocordycipitaceae > Hirsutella > Hirsutella minnesotensis. The sequence continues at coordinate 36,717 of KQ030544.1, read as the reverse complement.
GGATGAGCAGGCGTCGAGGAAAGCGGTTGCCGTGCGGGCGCAGGTGGGGGCTTGGTTGGCCTTGGCAGGTCCAGACCGTCATTGACGACTTGGTGCGGCGAGCAAGAAGCAAATCGTCGGGGCGTTTCCCCGGTCGAGCCGTGCGGTCGAGTTTTGCCTGGTTTGTGCGCGTCTGCCTAATTGCCACCAAGGATCGAGCAGCGAGCGCTTGGCGAATGGAGTAAGTCGGTGGTGGCTGCTCAGGTCGAGATTGAATGCAAGTGACGAATACAGACGCCCATGCACGGGACGAGGACACGCGCAGAGGTGACTCGAGGTCACGTTGACGGCGTCTCGCGACTGCAAAATGTACAAGTCGAGGAAACCACGCGTGTGCCTTCCCCGGGAACATGTCGCGGGGCGCCTACAGTGACGTGGTGGCATGGCCTTCAGGGCTTAACTCACAGGCTCACAGCACCCCAAACTCGCGCTCCAACTGGAAGGACCTCCAGGGCTGGCACTGCAGTGACTGCAACCCCCCATGACACGAAAAGGGCATGACTGCATGCTGCATCAACTCTCCCCCAAACAAATCCATGATTCCCCTTGCTTGATATCGTACATTTTTGCATTTTTCTCGTCTGCTTTGCCGCCTCGTCTAACCTCAATATCCCCCCCGTTCGCCCAGTTTATCCTCTGCTTGTTCGCCCCGCCCAGCATTCGAGGGCTCGTCCCCCCTTGTCTGGTTCAGGGCTCCAGCTGTTTTCCAGTGGCTCCCTCAGGTATTGGAGCTCGCTCCCTTCCCCCCTCGCCTCGACCACTACCCACTTCGATCTCGCCGCCAACGACAAACAAGCAAGCCCCTCAAGCACCCATTCAACGCCTCGCCCACTCTTTCGTCTGGTCTGTCCACGCGGCATCCTGGATCTCTCGTGGTTGCAGACTCGTCGTGACGCTCCCAATGGACGGCGACGAGCCAACCCAAGGTGCGCGCCGTCTGGGCAGAGGCTTGAGCGACAGAAATGTCCTCGTCGATGCTGACCTGCTTGTCTCCCAGCAACCCAGAACATCCTCGACCCGCGCCGAGTCGGCAAGCAAAACTCGGGCTTTTCCGACGATGACGTCTCGGACATCATCTGCGTCCTCTACCCGCAAACCGAACCCACCCGCCAAGAGGTCCTGCGCCTGGCCCGCGAGGACTCGCCGTACATCATAGGCAAGGAAGAGGCCGACGGCGTCGAGCCCGACTACGACCACGAGGACCATGCCAGCCGCTTCGAGTCGAACCCGACCGACCACGGCAACTATGCCATCATTCTGCGCTTGTCGGCCCGCGTCAAGAACCCTTCGGCGGGCTACACGTTTGGCAGAAACGCCACGCGATGCGACATTGTCTTTACCAACGACCCCATGCGCAGGCTCAGCAACATACACTTCTGCATATACGCCAATGAGTTTGGAAACGTCATGATTGAGGACAAGTCCACCAACGGCACCTTTGTCGACAACAAGCTCCTGTGCTCTCGGTCCAAGAACGGCGAGAAACCAATCACTAAATGGGTCTTGACCTCGGGCGCCCTCGTCCGCATATATCTCCATGTCGAGAACCGCGACTTGAGCTTCCTCGTCCGCATTCCGCGCCGCGACGATGATTACGAACGCGCCTACCTCTCAAAGGTCGACGAGTATTTTGTCCGTCATGGCCTCAAGGCACCCATCGCACCGCCCCCCCAGGTCCCGGCCGCCCGACCCGCTGGACCTGTCGATGTCTTCAAAACGCCCGGCGACCCGATTGTGCGCCGAGCGCTCCCCGATGCTACCAACGCCGGGTCGGCGCACCCTTCGCCATCGAAGCGCAAAAACAAGGAGACCGCGTTGCCCCGCGAATGGAACGGCTCCGGCATTTACAACCGTATTAAGAAGGTTGGCAAGGGCGCCTTCGCCGTCGTCTACAAGGTCACTGCAAAGTTTGACGGCCAGCCCTATGCCGCCAAGGAGATCGAGAAGCGCCGCTTCATCAAGAATGGTGTCCTCGACCAAAAGGTTGAAAATGAAATGAAGATTATGCGGAGGGTCCAACATGTGAGCCAGCCCCGGCCTCTTTCTCCTTGCATTCAGAGACTGACCCTTGTGTCGCAAGCCACACATTGTGCGGTACATGGAACACATTGATTGGGAGAGTCTGCTCATCATCATCATGGAGTATGTTCCGGGCGGTGACCTGGGAAGGCTGATTGCCGAGGACGGAGCGTTTCCGGAGCACATGGCTCAGACCATGGCCCGTCAGCTGCTCAGCGCCCTAGGTTACCTGCACGCCAACAACATTACGCATCGCGACGTCAAGCCCGACAACATACTCATCAAGACGATAGAACCTCTAGACGTGAAGCTGACCGACTTTGGCCTCTCCAAGATTGTCGACACGGACCACACCTTTCTCACCACCTTTTGCGGCACCCTGTTGTACTGCGCCCCCGAGGTGTACACCGAGTACGCCGAGTACGATGACAACGGCGTCAGGAGTCGCGGTAAGAAGATGCGGCGCCTGCCGGGCCAAAGATACAGCCACGCCGTCGACATTTGGTCCCTCGGCGGCGTTCTCTTCTACACGCTGACGCGGTCCCCTCCCTATCCCGTCGAGTCGGGCATCACGCACTCCGCTCTTCTGCAGAAAATCATGACTACCACGCTCAACGTGTCACCCCTGGAACGTTATGGCGTGACGGAGCAGGCCGTTGACTTTTTGCATCGCATGCTGCAGCGACGCCCCGAAAACCGAGCCACCATCCCCGAACTCGAAAACCACGCCTGGTTCGGGGGCCAGGACTCCGTCATCCGGGCATCTCAGTCGTACGACGAGATTACCGATGACGAAGACGTCATCATCGAGCCTTCTCAAGTGCCGCCCACCATGTACGAGGAGGACCGCGTGAGTGACTCTGCCGAGGAATCCGAAAAGGAAAATGAGCCGTCTGCCCAACCTCGTCCGCCTCGACTCTTTGGCGAGATCGGCGTATCCGCCGTTGGCAGCTCTGGAGCCCTGCCGTCAGACTTGATGCCGCCGCCCGTCAATGAAACGACCAGCCAAGGCGAAACCGAGATCCTCGACTTGAGTCGGGGCGATGGGTACGACTCGGCCGATTCAGACACGGTCGGGGCCCGCACGAGACGAGCTCACGCACACAACCAGACGTCAGTCTACCCGGTTCAGTCTGCGGACGAGCTGTTGAGCCTGGTGGATGACGTGGCGTCGCAAAGCTTGGGCGGCCAGCAGGACGAAGGCCAGAGCCAGGACCCCGGCTTGTCAAGATACCTGTCCCTATCTGTCGACGCCAACTCGAGCAAGCGCAAGCCGCCATCACTCGAGGTTAGTGATGAGTCGAACGAAAACGTAGCGCCCGGCAAGCTCACCTTCAAACGACTCAAGCCAGACGGGGACGACGAGATTACCGAGGACATGATGAGCGAGCTGCAGCTGCTGGCCAGTGTCCCCCAAATCAGGAGGCTACACTCCGGTCGACAAGCTGATAGCCCCGTCAACAAGGCGACGTATTGGGAACAGGATTACCAGACGTGGCATTTGCAGTATCCCGAAATGACGCAACTTCAGTACGATGCGTTTGTCCAGGCCGCCCGGGACAGGCGCGAGGAGTTTAGCCCCGGCAAGTCTCCTCTATGGGATCTGGCCATGAAGTATTTTCCTCCCAGCTCCGGCGTCCCGGCGCAAAACGGCGTTGGTGGGACTGGCGCAATGCCGTCCCTGAAGCGAGATGACCGCAAGTTTGTGGACACAATCTCACCGGATATCCCGTCGACGGCTCCCATCCCAATGATGCAGCCCAGTCGACCGGCGCCGGATCCGAATGTCAAAATTGTGGTACCTGTTCTGGACAAACCGTTGTCGACTGGAGCAATGGCCATGATTGAAACCGCGCCAATCTCGTGCGTTCGCGGCATCACCGTTGCCATCACTGACACCTTTGTTTCCTTTGGCCGGGCCACGGAGAATACAGAGGTATATGGAGATCGCCTGCAGTCCAGAGTGCCCAAGTATGCCTTCAAGATTATGCTGTGGAAAGAGGGGTTCGATCCATCCAGGGACCCGTCAAAGACGGTTGCTCCTTGGCAGGGGGCCTCGTCGGCCGACACGGGATCCTATCATTACTGGATCTCAACAAAGGCCACGCTCGGTATCCGGATCAACGGTTATAGCCTGGCATCCTCAGACATCAAGAACCCCGGTGGCCCGGCGCGCTTCTGGGCAAAGATTCACGACGGGGACGCCTTGACGATATGGGGCCCTTCGGATCCAGACGGCGAGACGCAGCTCATTTTCCGCTGCTTCTGGGGCGGTTCCGCGAAGCGACGGTCACAGGACAGGCCGCAACTTGAGCTAGCGATACCCGCCGTCGCCCAAAAGCTCGACGCGGCATGTGCCAAGACGGAGAGACGGATTCGCGAATCGTCAGAGAAGCGAAGCCGTCGTGAGCAGGTCAACACTGACTACTCAGACCGGTTGCGGCGGGCGCCACAGGAACGAGAGCGCAGCCATGCGTTTGAAAGGAAGAGGGCCGAGGCTGTCGAGTTTCTTGCTGCGAGCCAATCGCCGGGATATGTGCCAACGGGGGGTCAACGGAGTAGGCTCCACCCTGCTATGACGGCATCGAGGTTTGCACGATGAGATGGTCATGAGATGCTGAAGTGCTACGACTGGGATTTGTGCGTATGGGGCGAAAGAGGGGGTTTGGTAAAATGGGTTGGCTTTGTATCTGGCGCTTTGGTTTTGCAGGGACAGCGAGGAAGACTTGTATGGTTTCATGCAGGCTTTGGGATTGTATACTTAAAAGCGAATGACGCATGAGCCGTGTAAGCGCATTTAGCACAGGAGAAGTGGGAAATTCGGGATAAGATGAAGCTGCTTGACTGCATCGCGTCAAGCTTCAGTGGCTGCCTCTTGCCTGCGGCCGGAAAGGATGCTGAGGATCGCTGCTTGTTCTAGGACCTCGAATGGAACACGAGGTGGCTTCTCCCCTCACAAATCATGTTTGTAGAGGGCACGTGAGTTGCGAGACGCGTATCCCAACATGATGTCGGCATCATGGTGCCATCTGCCTTTTGTCTTTGGCACTTTGCCACGCTGCTGCTGCCTCCGCAATAAACGCACGCCCCGCCCCCCACTCGCACGGCGTCCGGTGAGCTTTTTCACCTCATCCTCGACGGGCCTGCGCAGCATCGGCGGCATTGTACTTTGGCCTTGATCTATAACCTCTTTTTATTTCATTTTCATTTTCATACGAACCATTTCGGCTTCCGAGCGTGTACGCGGAGCGCGACCTGCCACGTCGTTCCGGCATCCAGGCGGCTTGTCCTGCATCAAGAACAGACGAAAAAAAGGAGACGAGGTTGATTCAGCTCGACGACATCCCTCGCAAGTTGGCCCGCCATGGACCGCGGCCAGGCTCCCGCCGACGCCGAGGCGCTCGTCACGTCGGGCGACGCGCAGCACCCGGCGAACCTGATCCCCTCGCTGTGCGCCAAGTTCTGGACGCTGGGCTGGGTGACGGGCACGGGCGGCGGGTGCTCCATCCGGGACGGGTGAGTGGCCGCTGTTCAAGCTTCCCAAGGGACGACGTCGTCCGAACATGCGTTGCCCCTGATGCACGAGCTTGACGGTTGACGGGAAGGCATGCTGACTTGGGGGCGGGCGATGCAAGGGACCTCGTCTACATTGCGCCGTCGGGGGTGCAGAAGGAGCTCATGAAGAAGACTCGCAGCAGCCGCAGCAGCGGACGTACCTGCGCTCGCCGCCGTGCCACCGGCCCTCGCAGTGCACGCCGCTCTTCCTGGCGGCCTTTGAGCGCCGGGGCGCCGGGTGCTGCATCCACACGCACTCGCAGTGGGCCGTGCTGGTGACGCTGCTGCTCGAGTCGTCGTCGTCGGACGTGTTTGAGATCAACAACATCGAGCAGATCAAGGGCTTCCCGCGCGGGCCCTCGCGCCCGGGCAACCTCGGCTACCACGACACGCTGCGCGTGCCCGTCATCGAGAACACGCCGCACGAGGAGGACCTGACGGAGCACCTCGAGGCCGCCATGGACCGCTTCCCCGACGCCTACGCCGTCCTCGTGCGCCGCCACGGCGTCTACGTCTGGGGCGACACCGTCCACAAGGCCAAGACGCAGTGCGAGAGGTGAGCGCCCCGGCCCCTGGGACGAGAGCGCTCAATCGGCCTTGCGGGTCCTGGCCGCTCGAGTTCTTTTGACCTTGCTCTTGAATGGCTGTGCTGACCTTGTCTCTCAGTCTCGATTACCTCTTTCAGCTTGCCGTCGAGATGAGGAAGCTCGGCATCCCCTGGATCAGCAACGTGCCCCGAATCGGTCCCGATCGACCTTGAGGGTTGCCAAACGTCTCTGTTGATATTCTTGAAAACGCTTGTGTTGGGGCGTGTCGGTAGTGGTGTTTGTGTGCACATGATGCTCCATCATCAGAGTGCCCCGGTGCAGTCACTCGACTCTCGCAAGAGGTCAGCACTCACAAAAGGGAAAAGAAGGGACAGGAAACAGTTGATTAGCTCCCTCTTGTTTGGCCGACTGCCATTCCTTAAAGCTCGTCTCTCGCGTAGCCTGTATCTTGAACGCCCTCCGTCTCCTCCCACATCCTCTTCTTTGTATTTTTCGCCTCTTCCTTAGGATTTGCCTCCTTCTCGGCAGTACCCTCTGCCACATCATCTGCAGACTGCTTCGCATCGTCGCTGACCGAGTCCTTGCCCTCTGTTTGAGCTCCTTTTTCCTTGGCGGCGTCGGCAATTTCGCGTGCCTTCTCAATCACCGCATCAAGATGAATATTGTCCGACCCAGCGTCCGACTCGTGTCCTACCTTGACGATGGGCAGATCGTCGTTCGGTAACCCGTCAACGCGGATCCTACCACCCTCGTCTCCTACGTGCGCACTCGCCGCCCGCTCCCCAGGTGCGTTACCGCGGCTCCGCAGGACGGCCGAACCCGCCTTGGAGCCCACGCCGAAGAGGAGGCGCAGCGGGAGCCAGACGAGCCACCACATGGGCCCATATAGGATCCGTCGAAACAGAAGCCACGCGCCCGTGACGGCGAGCATGTAGAGCGCCGTCTGCAGGTACCACGTGTCGCTCTTTTGCGACCGCAGCAGCGTGCCCAGCAGGTCGCGCGAGCTGGCCAGCATCGAGTCGAGCGACGTGTACGATTCGTTGAGCTGCCGGAGCGCCGCCGACGACTCCGTCAGCGTCTCGTGCGCGTACTCGCTTCGCGACAGCTCCGCCGCAATGAGGTCGTGCGTCCGCCGCAGTCGCCTGCTGCTGCTGCTGCTGATGGGTCTGGCCGCGCGGGCGGCGCAGGACCGGCGCGGGCGTCTCCCCGTTGCCCGACGAGGGAGTCGCGCATTCGGAGACGGGCCGCGAAAACGACTGGATGAGGAGTTCGCGTTCGAGTTTCTGTGCTTTTTCTAGGCTCTTTTTTGCCGCCAGCCGTGCTTTGCGAAAGGCTGATCGTTGGCTATGGTCTTTTCTTAGCAAAACTGACGGAAGTACGTTTCTGTCCGAAGCCTACTGACCTGGATAGTTGTGTCCCCAGCCTCTCGACGCCCTCTTGCAGCCTCGCCTTGTCGTGCCCTTCTGGCCTCGCATACTTGACCTCCTCCTGCAGCAACTCCTGCTCCTCGAGACCCGTGCGCAGGACCAGACCAATCTCGGCGCTGAGCTCGCCGCTGGGGCTATTCTCCTCCTCCGTGTCCAGGGGCACCGAGCCGGGCTGGAACTTGAGGTTGGCGAGGCGGTCGATGAGTTCCCGCAGCTGCGCCGTCGTCTCCTGGAGCGCCGTCAGGCGTTGCTGTAAGACGTGAAGAGACATGGGACGGTCTTCAGGCGGCGTGGCCGGCGAGGTCGAGACGCATCGGGTGTGTTGAATGGTGTTCGGTCGTCGTGATAAGATGGCGGGAATGACGAAATGTTCCAATCCCTCTCTCCAAGTTACCTGGCCTCCTTGGCTTCGGGCCAGGGGTGTGCTGCAGGAGGGGTTCCTTACGTAGGTACAGAGGGTTATCGATTTAGCGGGGCGCTGAGCTGGCACACGGCGCCGATTGGTGCAACGCAGCAGCCCGATGCAAGTGACAGCAAGTCTACGACGGGAGCCAGTAGGAGACAAAAGAAAGTGCACAGCTGCGTCACCCGTTGACGATGCTCTAACAACATGCAGAGACACGACCATGCTTGAATCTATAGTCAGTCTCATACGGTGATTTTGTCGAGACAGAAGACGAATCTACCGTGGACGTGGTCACAGATAGCAATACAGAAAAGCACGCGGCAAGATGGGCATCAATATAGAAACCTATATCTTGTTCCTCTCACCACAAAACACGACCAAAGTCCACATCACCACGTCGACTCGCAGCTCTTTTCAACTCCCGTCTCTCCTCGAGTGCCTCCTCTGCTCCTCTGCTCCTCTGCTCCTCTGCTCCTCTGCTCTCCTCTTCCACTACTGCCCTCCCACGCCCACCCCGTTAGCAGTATCCTTTGTCCAGGCGTTGCACTTCCATGGAACCACTCACATAGGAAGAAAAAAAGGTGAAGCACCGCCCTCTGAACAGAATAATCGGAATCGAATCATGGCTGCCGCCACGCCGCACATCGCACTCAAGTGTTTGACCACAATCTCCGCAATGGCTTCCCAGAGGGGATGCCCTCCCGCTCCTCCCAGCCCACGAGACCGCGGACGAGAAAAGACGGAAAGGGTCCCCCGATATTTCTGATGCCAAATGTTTGCAGACGTCCGAAGTTTCGTGACGCCAGGCCCTCACGGGCAGACCCGTCCTCTCACATGGAAGCGAGCGACAGCGGTGCCCGCAAGAGACACCCTCAGGAACGCCCCTTACTCACCACCCATAACCCGCTCTCTCGCGAGGCGAAAGAGGGGCACGAGGGCGAGGGGGGCAGACCGTCGTCGGGGCTCTTGCGGGTTTCAAGATGGAGAGTACTCCGAATTTCTCGCATGCGAATCAAGAGCCATAAACCAACCCCCCAACCTCGAAAGGAAGGGGAGAAGGAAGCCCCGAGACGAAGTCGTGAGACGACGTCTCTGTTTGGTAGCATGGAAGCGCGGCGTTGTCCAGAGGGCGGTGCTTGCGAGAAGAAAAGAAAAGAAAGAAAGGAAACCTTTTCGCGGGCGGCGCGGGTTTTGACGCGAGCCCACGAACGAGTGCGGTACGGGGGTACTTTGCCGCCTGTGAGTCAGCTGCACCCGCACGCTAGCGCAGAAAGCAAGCCTCAAAAAAGGCAGCCAACAGCCTCGCCAGGGCACGTGACCATGAATTAGGACGATGCTCCCGTACCTTTTGGGTGCAGCCGGCGGCTGAAAAGTCGCGGCGACGGATCACGACCACAACCACAGCTGCCCTCCCCTCGCGGCCGCCGCCAAAATGATCACCAAGTTCATGACCGAGATCACGGCCAAGTTCAACCCCTTCTCGGCCTGCTCGAAACCCGCCCGCCTGTTCCTCACCTACCTTCCCCCCAACATTCGGTCCAGCGGCACCACCGTGACCACTACCTTGCTGCCCCGAAACTCGCCAGAGCCCAGCTCCGTCCAGGTCAAGTTCAGTACGTTTGCGAATCTGCTTGGACGGCATCAAGACACTGACCCGCAACAGAGGATGGCAAGCAACTGCAGTTCAACTGCAGCAAGATAAATATCCAAAGTCTCGTCGTGGAAGTCGACCGACACTCTCGCCAATTGCAAAAAGCGGCAGACCTTACGGACTGAGGTCCCATCGTGGCACCATTGTTCACATTGTATGCATCGGCGGCGTTTTTGGAGCGGAATCTACATTTTGGCACTATATTGAAGAGGCAGTGACATGTACGATATTTGATTACAAAAGAGTTCAGCTTTTGTGCACACACCCGTGGCTTGCGCAGCGGCCCGCACCAGACCTCCAATAACTTTTGTCCATGTTCTTGCCTTGGGCATCAAATCTAAGCGGAGGCACCACTAATGAAGAACCACTTGTCGATAGAGCTGTCAATCTTCTCGGGGGCGAGCTCCTGGTGGGGAGGCAGAGGGGGGAGCTGATCCGGGGTGAGTTTGTTCTGGGAGTGGGCGACGGTGGTGTTGGCGCTAGAAAAGGTCAGTACATGCGCAAGACTAGTCCAATCGGGCTCGCCTTACATGGAAACGCCTTGAGGGGCAACCTTGCCGGTAATGAGACGCTCCCAAGCCTCGGCGCATTCGCGGACAACGTCCATGGCGTACCTGAAACGCAGTGAGAAATTGAGCGTCTGAAGAAGCTTGGCGGCAACCTACTGCTTGTTCTTGCACTCGCCGGTGAAGGCGAACTGGTTCTCGGGCTTGCCGTCGGGGATCTTGTAAATACGGAACCACTCGTTTGTGGCGCGCAGCAGGCCGGGCAGGTGGCGCTCTACGTCCTCAATGTCGTTGAGCTTGAGGGCCAGAGGGTCATTGACATCAATGACAATGACCTTCCAGTCCGTCTCCTCCTCGTCGAGCAGGGCCATGACACCGAGGACCTTGACCTGCTTGACCTGACCAGTGTAGGCAACCAGCTCGCCAATCTCGCAGACGTCGAGGGGGTCATTGTCGCCCTTGGCCTTGGTCTCGGGGTGGACAACGTTGGGGTCCTCCCAAGTCTTGGTCGAGTGTCAGCGAGTAATACAAGCATGGCGGAGAGTCTCGGTTCAGCATACCTGGGGGAAAGCACCGTAGTTCCAGAGGTAGCCCTTGTGGGGGAAGCAGTTGCGGACGAAGCGAAGCTTGCCCTTCTTGACATCCTGCTTGATGGGGTTGAGGAGCTCCTCCTTGGAGATCTATTTGCCGCGGGAAAATGTCAGCGAGCGCTAGGCCATTGGAAGACGCTGTAGATGATTAAAAAAGAGGAATAGAAAGAAATGCGCGAGGATACGAAGCGAATCCTGCCGATCCAAGCGCATTCTCCTAGCAATCTGTCTGCCGTGCCGGATGAGGGGAAGAGCGGCCGATGGAAGGGACGGGAAAAGGCTACCTCAAGCTTGCCATTGGTCCATCGGGGGATCTCGACAATCATGTTGAGAATGCCCTGCTCCTGGTTGGCATAGAGGGGAATGTCGTGGAAGGGCGAGACGGGAACGCCATCCTTCTCGAAGTAGACGCGGTGCTCGAGCGTGTTGGGCGCGGCGACCTTGCGGAGGGAATAAGGAGAAGGCATCTTGGCCGAGCGGGAACTTGAGCTGAGGCTTCTCGAGGACGCAGGCGGCGGGCGGGACGCGGGACTCAATTGACCGAGGGAACCTGGCGTCGCTGGGCTCGACAGGTGACGTGCGATTTGCGCGGTTCGTTGAGAGGGGGGAGAGGAAGAAGAGGAGGAGGAGGAGGAGGAGGAGGAGGAGGAGGAGGCGGAGGCGGAGATGTTGGCCGTGATGGATTGGTGGGAGCAGGAGGGTTGATCACGACAGCATGGAGGGGGCGGGGCACGTAGACCCATGTGGAACCGCGCTGTCGTGCCGGCGGTGGCGACGCCGGCGGTGCTGCTGGTGGTGGTGGTGGTGCGAGGGCGCAGGTACAGCAGCTGCAGCGGCCTGGAGCAGCCCCCAGGAGCAGCACGGGCAGCGGCTACAGCAGTACTGGCAGCACGGGCGACGGCGACGCAGTGATTGGCCCGCCCCGTCACCAATGTCAATCGCAGTTGTCGACGGAGCAGCGACGCCTTGGGCAGGATTGGGCCTCTTGTCCAGAGCAACATGAAGCTGCACCGATTGTCGTCCAGGCCTGGCTCTTGCGGATGTGCTGCGTCGGCGGTGCGTGGCCGAAACCGGGGGAGGGAGAAAGAAGACGAGGAGACGGCTGCCTTAGGTAATAATTTCAATGGTATCTTAGGGCAGGCCGGTGCCTTAAAGTCCGCGCCCAGGAGCCTGCAGCAATAGCTTCTTGAGCCACGAAAAGGGTCCGGCGCACACCGAGGCTCTGAGGGGTCCGGCGTCTGTCACGAATTGGGGGAGGAGCGGCGGTATGCACGTACAAGGAAGAGGTCGGATGGTTTCGTCACGGCAGACCGAGGCAATTGTGTCCAGGGCCTCATGGCAACAGCGGGAGCGAAAAAACTGTTCCGCCTTTCGCGGCCCCTCCCCGGCAGGCCAAGCGATATTAGACAGGGGGGTCACTAGGTGGGGCTGCGCGAGAGTAGCTGCCGCTTATCGGAACCGCAGAACGTCAGACTTCCCTCCTTTACTCAACAAAACATGTAATCATCAATGAAAAGACACGAGACCAGCAGTATTTAGGAAATCACGAAATCATATCTTACTTTGTTTCTGCGAGAGATATGCGTCATAATCCACCACCTCACTTACGGACACACCTGAAGCTCACAGCGAATGGGCAATTCTCGCCGCCCAGAAGCAGCTCCTGTCCGCTCACAAGCTGGCACATGAAACATTGCTCAATTCGAGCCAAGTTGCTACTGCAAAGATAAAATCAACATAATTGCATCACCGGGCACACCCTCCAAAGCTCATCATGCTTCTACCGCTGCCGTCTTGGGCGACTCGCCGCCAGTCAACGCTTCCGTCGGCTTCATGTCAGTCTCGCCATGGCTGTCCAGTCTCTCCTTGTCCTTGCCCTTGAAGGAGCCCTCTGGGCTGTTTGTGGCGTCTAGATACGTATCGTGGTCTGGCTGCCAATCACGGAGGTCGTCCTCGCAGTCGTTGAGAATCTGGCGGGCCTGCTGACCATGGGGAAATCGCTGCCGTTCGTCACCTGGTACGACTGGCGTATCGTCGAGGAGGGCCAAGAGCCGCCGGCCATGCTTGGCGAGAATAATTTGCTTCTCGGCACGCTCGATCGTGGCTGCGAACTCGGCCTCGTACGCCTCCTTGAACTTCTGACGTGTCTGTCGGGCAATCACATTAGCAGCTGCGTCTGTCGACCCGATCATCCTTCATGGTGCAACATACCACATTCGTCAGCTGCGCCTCGGCCACTAGGTTTTCTGCCTCGGCTCTAACAAGCTCCTGCTCCAGTACGACCAGCTTGGCGCTTTCGGGCTCCTTCATCTTGAGCTTGGCAATGTCATCTGCTATCTTGACCTTGCCGTCCCGACTCGGTTGCACACTCTTCTCCGTGTTGCGAATCGCCTTGAGCCGACTGCGCGACTCGTCGAGAGCATGCGCATACGTGTCTTCTTGCTCGCCCATTTCGCTCAAGATGACGCCAACCTTGTCTGAGACGTCGTTGACGGCATCGTCTCCCGTCTGCTCGCCCCAGTCAGACAGTTGCTGAGCGATGGTTATGCGCTCGCGGCCTGCCGTCTCGTGCGCCGTGATGAGGTTGTTTTCGGACTTGATGAGTCGAAAGAGCTTGCGCGATAATTCGGGCTGGACGGTGCCGCGGAGGGAGCTAAAGGAGAAGCCGGATCTGCCAGCAGACGATCCGCCACTCGATCCCTTATTGGACTTTCCGCCGGAGCGTATCGAAAGAGCTCGGTTCCTACGAGTCATAGTGTCAGACTTGGCAACGGTCACAGATGAGCGTCGTTACCCGGATAAAAGCTGTGCGACTGAACTCTCAAGTACTCGGCGGACCATTTCGAAGGCCTATGCGTACGTGAAGGGGATGGTGGAGAAATCGCCTAGGCTTCGCGTGTATACAAGGGCCTACTGACATGATGACACCGATTGCCGACGGTACGCGACTGCGATGGCGGGAAGGCGCGAGGCGCTATCTGTGGTCTTGTGGAGCGACGGCGTGAAAATGCGATTTCGCGAAACTGGAGCCTCCATGGCACGCACGGTCAGCGTTACTCAGGAAGTCGAGGAGCATATGGTGGCAGCCGCTGCTCTCTCGCGGGTACAAGCGCCATGCGTACAGGTGAGTGCTGAAGAGCTCAAGGCTCAAAGTTTACGTTGAAGAGCAGACAAGGCGTGATGAAACCTTGTCGCAATGGAGATGGCAAAGTCGAGTCCTTGAAGTTGTAAGGATAACTCGCGACGGGAATGGACACTGGAGAGAGTCGATGATGTGCGCGGAGAGGCCGTAGACGGCGTAGAGGGGCAAATGCAAGGATGACATCAGGGGACAAGAGCTAGTCGTCGTTGGACGCAGTAGAGTTACTGGGCGAGCTGCGCCTTCGAGTCTGTGTCTCTGCCGAGCACAGTTGCGCAAAACACTGGTCCGGGTCTCCCTCAACCCGGCAGTGCACTTTGCCGCCGCTCCGACATCAGGTACCTCTTGCGTCGCCCAACGGCTGGAAAGGTACACGGGCTTCGAGCACACTAGAGCTCCCAAGAGGAAGAGCCCGGCGCAACGCAAGCAGCCACAACGCCAAGTTCGCGGCGGCGTACGGTACCTTCCCCAACTGAATCTTGTTCAGATCAGGCAGGGGGCCACCCAAGGAAGGGCCTCTGAACGAGGGAGGGAAGGAAAGATCCGCACGCGAACCCGATGACAAAAGGTTGACTTTCGCCGAGGGACGCATCTGGGTGGTGACGGAAGGCGCATTGGCATGATGTCATGTGCTGGTCCGTCGCTCCCTCCCCGCCGTCCTCTCGGCATGGTATTCATCGTCGCCGTTGCACCGTCTCGGATTATGATTATTACTTGACAGAATGAGCACCATCCGCCCCGGCTTGGTCGAACCCGGTCATCGAGCCCGTCACACGGGGTCCCGGAAGTCAGACACGACCTCGACTTTCGTATCCTCATCGCCTTCAACCGTCCTCGCCTCGGCAAGCTGTCGCCAGGTCCGCAGATTTACCTGCTGAAATCATGTCTCTCAACCGTACTCTGGCCACGAGACCTTCGTCGCGCCCGTCCCGTCCGGCCTAGAGCGTGCTGTACACCGCTCTTCCCGCGAAGCGCCCACCCGCGAAGCCAAGTTTGCGCAAAGCCCGCCTCTTTGCCCTTCCATTGTGGGCTCGCAATGAGAGGCTCTCTCGACCTCGTCTTTCTCCCGTTCTACCGCCGGGTCTCTGTTGTCCGCTGGTAGACGACGGCCCCGCCGGGCACGGGCCTAACGTAGCTCCCGCTTATTCGGGGGGCGTTGAAGGATGACCGCCGCGTCACGCTCGAGTAACTGGCCCGCGGGGACGAGCTGTGGTGGTGGTGATGGTGGTGATGGTGCCCGTGGTGGTCGTGGTTGTGCCGCCGCGCAGGAATGATTTCCTCGTGGTAGTAGTATTTGGTGTTGGGCTCGCCGAAACACATGTCGTGGGTTGAGGCAGCGAACTTGCGGTTTTCGACAATCACTCGACGAGGCGTAATGTGCCTAGATGGTCGACGGCGTTGTTGCTGGAGCGTGGTTCAGCTTCGTCTTGGTAAGGCTGCCAAAGATGACGGGCAACGTGCGAGCCCGGTCAAGTGACGTCGCATGGGACTTACCTTATATACCACGTACGATGCCCTGGCTGTCGCTGCTACATTTGGAGCTCGCGCGCCTCGCAAACCATCCAGTCGCCTGACCCCCGTCCTCCTTGTTGCGCCTTGGATGGGGCGGCACCACCCAATACGTTATCGCGCGCCCCGAACGTGGCCTCCTGCGACGAATCCAAGGGCCGCCGAGCTGCCCGCCTTCGCCCCTCCAGCTGACGCGCCGCCAACCTCAAAGAGTTCCACACCCTCATCCGTGATCCCTGCCGTCGTCCCTCTGCAGCGCCATGCGGGCGACGGACAATGCCGAATGGCCCCGGCTGGCCGGCCTTCCCTAGAGGTGCGCCGTTAGAGGCGCGCATCGGCTCGACTCTCCAATTAGCCCGGTCCAGAACACTGCCACCATCCTCGGTTTCCCTCTTGTGACCAAGCTTCAAATGGTTGACTCGAGGTTCGGTACGAACGTTCCGAATTCCGTGCAGAGCTCTGGCTGCAGTCACAACATTCACAGCATCACCCGTTACATTAGACCAGTACCTCTGGCGTTTCGCTACGCGTATGGAAATCCCCCAGGCATTTCGAAAAACTCCATGATGCCATTTCATATCTTCAAGACGTAAAAGTTGGTGGTACATTGTACGGATGAGGTACTCGCTCCTTCTTAGCAAAGCTCTATTTTGAAAAGCCCACCTCAAGCTTCCCGACCGCCCATGCGGCAGCAAAAACGGCCAAAACGCTCCCAAATACGACGAGCGGCTTGCGCAAAAGATCAAGCGTTGTCGTCTCGTAGGAGATGACGAGGTCGCGATCGCGAAACTCGTCTACAAGGTTCTGAGCCCGGATCGTCACCGCGGTCCGACCAAGAGTATCGAGATAGGTCTTGTGTAAACCGATGGATTGCTCAATGATAGACGACGCGGGCACTCCGGTGTGAATCTTGACATTCCTGTTGCCACAGTTAGACCCTGACATCAGAGACTGGATGGATTTCGAGACTTACGAGGCGCCTTCGGGAAGGAGGACGCGGATGTTGATTTGCCCATACTCGACGCCTTCAGGTTGCCTCGGTCCCTCCATAAAAGGAACTTTAAGAACATAGCCTCCATTTCCAGTCTTGCGCAGCAGCGGAGCGGCGTTCGAGTTCCAGCCAATTGTAAAGGGATACTTCCAGCCACCAAACAGAGGGTATCGGGGCTTGAGCTCGAGCAACGCCTCGCGCTTGCCGCTCCGGAATTTAGAGGTCGAGACGTTTCCGATAGTATCGGTAAAGTAAGCACCAACGCTACCCGGCTGAAGAGGGAAGCGCAGCTCCTTGAGCGCCATGGACGGGGGATTGAAGTACTGCGACTGCTGCCATTTGACTCGGTTAAAGGGCGTAGATAAGTTCGCGCCCCTGTGCAGTAGGGTGTATCGCTCCTCAAAGGCAACGTTCCCTCCCCAGTGGCTGACTTCGATGTCGCGATCGAGATTGGCCATGTGCGAAACGGGCTTGCTGAACTCGAATCTGACGTGCGCGGGCGATACGGCACCGGCGGGGATTTCTTGGTTAAATGGCCCGTAGGTAAGCTTGGCTCCCTGCTTCTGAGGGTGTATCGTCTTGTCATCTTTGGCAGGAATCTTTGTATAGTCAGGAATCGCGGAGCTCGGCGCCTTAATCTCGGTCTTTTGCTTCGAGGTAGGGTATGCCGAAGGCGCATAGGCGGAGAAGCCATATGAGAGGAATTGCTGCTCGTCTTGCTTGATGGAAGCCGGCAATGGGCTGTAGGCCTTCAGGAGATAGAAGGACATGCCTAGTGTCTGTTGGCCACCGGGCTTCAGCTTGGCGGGCAGACGGATGCGATAGTATTGCACGTCGCTAGTAGCATTGTCAGTACTGAGGCAAGGAAAAACAATTGGAACTAGGTCAAGGCGGCGCGTACCTGTTGGGGTCGTATTCGACAACCTCGGCCTTGAACGGACCAGCATTGGTGTCTTTGCGATCCTTGACCTCGAAGCCGCCGACTCTGGCCATCTGGTCAGCGGTGAAGGGGAGAAAATATTCATCCTGCGGCTTCTTTGAAACGTTTTCCACGAGAACATTGATCTGCTCCTTGACGTAATTCTTCTCGAGCGAGATGATGTGGACAAGATTGGCGTTCTTGAAGACTTGGGGGGGCTTGAACTCGGCGGGCAGGGTGACCTTGGACGACTTGGGCTGTGACGAGGCGGAGCCGGCCACCGAAGCAGCCAGCAGGCCCAGGAGAGCCGATGCGATAGACAAGGGCTTCATGCTGGGAATTGAGTGCGGATTGCGCTCATGGAGTGTGCGCTCGCCCGGCGTTGTGAGGGTCGAGGGGTCTTGGGAGGTTGACGTGCACAGCTCGGCGAACAAGTGCTGCGGAGACGCGCCTGTTAGTGACTTGGCTGAATGGCATACGTTGCCCATTCCCACAGGCGCCAGCAGCTGGGGGAGCTCCAGGGAGCTGCACTTGGCTGCGGGCCAGGTACCGGGCTCACGTTTCTCCATTTGCCGGACTCGAAACGCAACCGGTACAAGTTGAAAAGTACCTGTCAAGTCACGTTTCATCACTGCATCATCAGACGAGGCTGCTCTTTGATGAAGCTTCAACATTTGCTATATCCTTTGCATACATTTTAGCAGCAAGTCAGAATAAGAATACGGGGGGAAAGGCGTTTGAGGAAAAGCAGCTTATGGGGACCCATGATTGGTGTGTTTGCTAGAATGCTCAATCTATATTTGGAGAGAGTCAACGCTCCCATGGCCACGAAACATCCTAGGATTCATAGCGGTGAGAGTCAAAAATGCTCTCAAGAGATTCGACGAGCAGCACCTTGCGCCTTGCTGCGGCTTGGAAACCGTTGAGCAAGACGCCGCGTCTACGACCGGATGCCCGGAAGCCCGGAGCAGCATCCAGCCCATGCGTCGGAGCCGACCCAGAAAAGCAGTATGACGGAGGAACGACGTCAGCGACGGTGACAGCGTCAAGGGTGAGGCTGAGAGTGCGTCTTGTTCCACGTCTATCCGACTCTTTTGAGCTCCTCTCGTCGAGCATTGGGAGACGGCCGCCTCAAGATTCGCGCACTCCACATTCGTAAAACTACACCCAGGTATCCGTACCTATCGCGGCTACGTGCAGAGGCTGGGTCGAAACGTACCTTCTGTACATTGACTGGCCCACACAGGAATAGCTCGGCCGTTGTGCTCGTGTCTCAAAGGTGCGCCGTCTGCAGCTGCGTGCGGGATCTGGTTCGGGGAAATGAATGAAAGCGGCCCGGTGGTCGATTCACTGTACCCGACGCGGCACCAGCAAACCCAGCCTGGGCAAGGTGCCGCTACCACGCACCGCTGGCAGCTCCCACTTGAATGAAGGCTGCACTGCTGCAGGCAGCAACCCCGCCCCCACCAAGGACCAGGACGCGACAAAGCTTTGAAAGCGTCAGCAGCCTCACCTAATTACCATCTCTCTCCCCGGCTCTCCTCGCTTTGCTGCCCTTCGTCATTCGCAACTCATCCATCCTGCTGCCCCCTGCACGCGATTGGGAGCTACCCTGGCCAGCAAACAGCCTAAATACCTCCTCAGCTTGCATCGACTGTCCTTGCGGCCGCTCCGACCAACACGTTTTGTTGGCGCATCTCCTCAACGAGCTCGAGCCCCGACGTTACTGAGCACCTCTTCGCGCATCCTCGAGCAAACATGGTCGGTCTGGGACCTCGTCCGCCGCCCTCTAGGAAGGGTATGTATCTTGATATCATGTCGCTGTCTGGCGACTTCATTTCCCGAACGGCTGTCATTTTTGATGTTCCCCTGTCCTCCATGATTGTTGGTCCGCGGGCCCCGGACAGCCCCGGAACATGGCGATGCCCTCTCCCTCCACCTGGACAGCCCCGTTGTGCACCCTTCTCCAATCTTGTACGCGGCTCGTCAGTTGTACAAATGTGTGACAGGCCATCGCACCCGGGAGCTATTATGACTGATCATTTTAACGATGTCCTTGACCTTCAATACGCCCCAGTCCGCACCTTCATTCCATCCCATACTCCGTTGATTCGCATGCCTCGTCATCAGGACAAAAGCTCTATACAGACCTGAGATTTTCTCCCGGAGCAATATTTGCTGGATCGTTCAGTATTATCGAGGTTCATGACATATGTGCCGGACAATATGGTTGCCCGCATCCCCAATGTGCTAGGCCTACCGCGGCCCATCGATGGTATTCCGCTGTCCATTCTCTGGCATCACTTCACCGCGTCAACTGAGTTTCGAGCAGAAGACTCTTGAAATATGGCTGACCACTCTTTGCTTACCAGGGTCCAAGGCGGACATCCCCGAGAACCTCCTCGAGGAGATGCTACGGCTGGAGGAGCTCTTCACCGTCGACTGCAAGAAGCTCAAGGAAATCACCAACCACTTCGTCTCAGAGCTTGCCAAAGGTGCGATGGCCCCAGTTTGACGCAGTTCGTGGATCTTACTGACCAAACTCAAAGGCCTCAGTGTTGAGGGTGGCAGCATCGTAAGCGCAATTATCTACTGCCTCGTCGTCCTCGACTAACTCCACCACAGCCCATGAACCCGACCTGGGTCATGGCCTTTCCCGACGGCTACGAGACGGGCACATTCCTTGCCCTTGATATGGGCGGCACCAACTTGCGTGTTTGCCAAATCACCCTGACCGACCAGAAGTCCGAGTTCGACATCATCCAGTCCAAGTACCGCATGCCCGAAGAACTCAAGACGGGCAAAAGCGACGAGCTTTGGGAATACATCGCCGACTGTCTGTATCAGTTCATCGAGTCACATCACGGCGACTGCGACAAGCTCGACAAGCTGCCCCTCGGCTTCACCTTCTCCTACCCCGCCACCCAAAACTACATTGACGAAGGCATTCTCCAGCGATGGACAAAGGGATTCGACATTGCAGGTGTTGAGGGCGAGAACGTCGTACCCATGTTCAATGCTGCCCTGGCCAAACGAGTGAGTCTCTGCGGTGGGACGTCGGGCAAGGACAACCGCTGATTCGCTTCAAGGGTGTGCCCATCAAGTTGACTGCGTTGATCAACGACACGACTGGCACTATGATCGCCTCGGCGTATACCGACACGAAGATGAAGATTGGTTGCATCTTCGGCACCGGCTGCAACGCCGCTTACATGGAAGATATAGCCTCCATCCCCAAGCTCGCTCACATGAACCTGCCTCCGGATACGCCCATGGCCATCAACTGCGAGTGGGGTGCCTTTGACAATGAGCACAAGGTGCTGCCCAGGACCGAGTTCGACAAGGTCATTGATCGCGATTCTCCTCGCCCTGGCCAGCAGGCATTCGAGAAGATGATTGCTGGTCTCTACCTCGGAGAGATCTTCCGACTGGTCTTGGTGGATCTACACGAGAACCGTGACGTGCCCATTTTTCAGGGGCAAGACATTCAGCATTTGCGCAAGGCCTATTCCTTGGACTCTTCTTTCCTGTCTGCGATCGAGGAGTGAGTTTTACTTCGACCCATTTTCCCAGTCTCGGACTGACATATATTCCACAGGGACCCCTTCCAGAACTTGCAAGAGACATTTGACATGTTCAACGCCAAGCTGAACATTACTTGCAGTCGCGCTGAGCTGGAACTTATCCGGCGACTTGCCGAGCTCATTGGCACTCGCGCCGCCCGCCTCTCCGCCTGCGGCGTAGCCGCCGTCTGCAAGAAGAAGGATTACAAGACGTGCCACGTCGGTGCCGACGGCTCCGTTTTCAACAAGTACCCCCACTTCAAAGCACGCGGCGCGCAGGCGCTTCGCGAGATCCTCGACTGGCCCGAGAAGACCAACCCGACGGAGGAGGATCCGGTAGAGGTCATGGCTGCCGAGGACGGTAGCGGTGTCGGCGCCGCCCTCATCGCGGCCCTGACTCTGAAGCGGGTCAATGCCGGTAACATGGCCGGTATCCTGCACCCCGAAAACTTCAAGTAAGAAAGGCTTTCCTCAGGCGCACGGCTGGCAGGGCATTCACATGCCTCAAAGAACGAGATCAAAATGGGTTAGCGGTTGTAGACAGAAGCCAACGGCAAGGATAGCCATTGATGTCATCGCCAAGGCGAACCTCGCATTTTCTGTGCACGTTGTCCATTTGAAATCATCCCATGAAAGTGCAAATAGGGAGACGGTATTCTGAATCTTCGTCAGTTGCGCAATCGTTGAATGCCTAGGCAGAAACTTACTATCCAGGGTCCAATATCGTCGCCGTACTCCTTCCCATTCGCCCTTGCCTTCTTCGGAGAGGTTGGCCATGTCGACTTGGCTCTCTTCCCATACGACGTCGAGGCCCGCATCGGCGCAGTGCATTTCAACGACCTTGGTATACACGTCATAGCATATCCGGCGGTCCGCACCGAGCCCGTTGAAGAAGGAGAAGCGCCCCTCCTGGTCCAAGAGACCCGGGACGTACTCGGTGAAGAACATGCGCAGCTGCGAATAGTCCTCGCCAAATGTGTCAAAGTAGATGGCGTCGTACGTCTCCCCCTGCTCGAGGAGCTTGGGCACCACCTCCTGCCAACGGCCGGCAAGGACCTCGAAGGCGCCCTCCTCAGGCCCGCTCTTCTCCCAGTCGGCGCCGAACTTGGACTCGGGCTTGGAGATGTACTCGAGCACGGAGGGGTGCGCCTCGATGATGTGGTGCCGGGCGGGCTTAAGGTCGGCAAACATGCGGTCGACGATGCCCATGCCGAAGCCAATGTTGAGGATGCGCTTCCCCGGCTGCGCGTCGGGCACGAGGGCGGCCACGGAGCGCCGCATAATGTCCGTCTCCCAAGCCATCATGACGCCGTTGAGGTCCGAGTCGGTGAGCTTGTCCGCGTCGTAGGCCAGGTCGGACTTAAGGTACTCGTCGCTTGTCACGGGCTTCGCTCCTGCGTTGGGGGGGACAAACTTGGGCTCTTGCGGAGGCTGGGGGTCGGGGTCGGCAGCGACGTCGACATCCATGGGCACAAGCTCGGGTGCTTCCTCGTCGTCGACCTCGGAGCCCGAGGACAGCTCCTCGTAGCCGTCCATGAGCGCAAAGAGCAGCTCGGCGCGCACGCCGGCCTCGACGCACATGCGGTAGAGGCTCTTGCGGCCGAGCCGCCAGGCGACGCAGCCCGGGGTCTCGTTATTGGCGTCGACGTCATTCCAGATGGCGCCCGAGAAGAAGAGCTGCTCGACGGTGGCCTTGGCCTCCTCCACGACGACACCCTCGTCGTCTTGATCGCCGGCGCCGTCAGCGTCTTCAGCCGGCCCGCAGGCGCGGATGGCGGCGTGCAGCGGGGTCTCGCCAGTCGTTGGGTCCTGGGCGCTGGCTCTCTCGCGGGCGTCGAGGAGCTTCTTGAGGCCCGATACGTCATGGCCCCAGGCGTGGTAGAGGATGTCGCGTGTGTCTTGCGGGCACTCGGGGGAGATGCGGGCGGGCATCGAGTCGTCGATGGGCGGCGCCATGGCTCTGGAGGGTCGAGGATGGGCGATGTGTGAGGAGGTATCTTAATCAGATTCCATGAGAGGTTGGCTCTAGGTAGGTTGGAGAGGATGCCTTCAGTAGCTATGGATAGCAATGGGGGGGTTTAACTTGAAGATTGGCCGAGCAGAAAAAAAGAAAAAAGCTGGATCGACATGGTTCCCCACCAGACTCAAATCCAGGACCCCTCTATTATCCCGATTCCCCAGTTGCCCCTCCTAGATCTTCAGGGCTGCTGGGTGGTTTTTTTGGGTTCTCTAGCGCTGAATCAAGCATGAACGCCCCACTGCGCAAGCCTGACCTAGCGGCTATGATTCGCCAGTCTCTCTGCCTTTGCCGTCTCCAGCTCCAAGACCAGGCGCTGTATTTGTTTGCAGCCATCGTGACCTCGGGTCTCCCCTCTACTGTCGTCAGTTACTTGTCGTGCAATCTCGCCAAGCGCATCCCGCTCCTACAACCCTTTCCATCTCCTTCCCGCCAAGGCCTGCTATCTCAAAATCGACGCAAAAGCTCCGGAAGCCAACGTCGGATTGAAGCACCTCCAGGAAGGGCGCACAGGGCGCAAGCAGCACCGAGCCCCGATCCAGCTCGACGCTGGTCCGACGTCGCGGCCATGAAGTTCGGCGAGCAGCTCCGGTCGAGCGTCATCCGCGAGTATCAATGGTACTACATTGACTACAACGGCCTCAAGGCCGAGCTCAAAAATGCCACGGGACCTCCCAAGGTCCGGAGCGCCGGCGGCAGAGAGTGGACCGAGGAGGACGAAACCCGCTTCGTCGGCAAGCTCGAGGATGAGCTCGAAAAGGTACACACGAAGCAACAGGTCAAGGCCATGGAGATTTCGAGGCGCATAGCCGTCAGCGAGCGTGAGGTCAGGGACGTCGTCAACCGGCTCAACGAGCGCGGCTTGAGCGAGGAGGGCCCCAGCGAGGAGGAGTTCGAGCTCCTTGAGCAAGACCTCAGCGATATTATTGCCGATGTCCACGATCTCGCCAAGTTTGTGCAGCTCAACTACACCGGATTCTATAAGATTATCAAGAAGCACGACGTAAGTGATCCTGTGGTCCGTGGGATAGCCTCACCGGACTGACCTCGGCGCAGAAAATGACGGGCTGGCATCTCCGACCGGCATTCGACACGCGCCTGAAAGCCAAGCCCTTTTACAAGGAGAACTATGACGCATCCGTCATCAAGCTATCGAAACTGTACGATCTCGTGCGAACACGCGGTAACCCTGTCAAGGGCGACAGCGCGGCGGGCGGTTCGCAAGCCAGCTTCGTCCGCCAAACGACAAAATACTGGGTGCATCCGGACAATGTGACGGAGCTCAAGCTTATTATCCTCAAGCATCTGCCTGTCCTCGTCTTCAACGCCAGCAAGGAGTTCGAGCAGCAAGACTCGGCCATTACGTCCATCTACTACGATAACCCAGACACGTGGGAGCTATACGAGGGTCGTCTGAAGAAGACGGAAGGCGCCGAAGCCATTCGCCTGCGATGGTATGGCGGCATGCAAAACGAGACCATATTCGTGGAGCGCAAGACTCATCGCGAGGATTGGACCGGCGAAAAGTCCGTCAAGGCTCGATTTGCCATTAAGGAAAAGAACGTTAATGCATACATGAGAGGCGAGCTTCTCCCGGCAGCCATCTTCGAGAAAGCGCGCAAAGAGGGCAAGAAGTCTGAAAAGGCGATTGCCGAAGACGAGAGGCTGGCGTCGGAGATCCAATACTCGGTCATCAAAAAGGGCTACAAACCCGTTTGCCGCTCTTTCTACAACCGAACAGCCTTTCAGCTCCCTGCCGATGCCCGAGTGCGTATCTCGCTCGATACCGAACTCACAATGGTTCGGGAGGACAACCTGGACGGCCGCAGCCGTTGTGGCGAGAACTGGCGGCGCATGGATATCGGCATTGATTATCCCTTCTCCCAGCTGCCGCCTGAGGACATTGTTCGCTTCCCGTACGCCGTTCTCGAGGTCAAGCTTCAGACGCAAATGGGACAAGAGCCTCCTGCATGGGTTCGACAGCTTATTTCGTCTCACCTAGTTGAGGCTGTCCCCAAGTTTTCCAAGTTCATACACGGCACAGCTTGCTTGTTCCCCGACCGCATCAACCTCCTACCGTTCTGGATGCCCCAGATGGACGTCGACATCCGGAAGCCCGTGGCACACGATTTTGGCATCCACAGGCCGGGGATTGCGGGGACGACCACGACGTCGGAAGATGAGGAAGACTTGGACTCGGACGAGGAGGATGTGCAAGCGGCGCGCCCTGGTCTGTCGGCTGCACAATCAAATGCCCACGGATTGCCAGGTTCCGCGTCTGAGGCAGAAGGCCAGACGGTCGACACACCAGCGCCAAATGAAGATTTCCCCATTTACGACTCCGACGACGAGTACGACGAGAACTATGCGCTCGAGGAGGCTAGGAGAATCGGAGGATGGCATTACTACTCAACGCTGATCTCGGCCAAGGCGCACGCTTTTGGCTCTCATGCGCTCGGCGCCATGAAGTGGTTGGTGCCCGCGCCCCGAGGCACGCCGGTGCCTATAAGCCAAAGGCAACAGATGCTGTTTGGAAACGGCCCGGTGCAGCAGAAGAAGTTCAAGGCGCCCAAGGGCAAGAAAATCTATGTTCCCGTACGCGTCGAGCCAAAGGTCTACTTTGCCGCGGAAAGGACCTTTTTGGGATGGGTAAGTTGCGACTCCTAACCGGGCAGCCTCTACGCGTCGTTGCTGACTTGTGGCCAAAGCTCGAATATTCCATCTACGTCGGGGCCATTGCCGTCACTCTACTCAACTTTGGCTCTCGCAGGACGCCCCTGGCCTTTTGGACGGCCGCCGTCTTCACGCTGCTCGCCATCCTCAGCTTGTGCTACTCGGTGGGCATCTACCTGTACCGCAGCCGGTCCATCCGCAACCGCAAGGCCGCCAGGTACTACGACAAATGGGGGCCGACTGTGCTGTGCAGCGCCCTGCTCGTCGCCGTCGCGCTCAACTTTGGATTCGAGGGCAGGGAGAGGGGGATTTGGTGATTGGATCGGGGCGTCCGACTTCTTGTGCCAATAATCTGTACATAATAAAGCATAGGCGGATCATGATTTGGAAAGTCGGAAGGTGGTCGAGCAGAAGCGTTTGGATAATTCAGGCAACGGTGTGCTTTGCATGGTTATTGCGGTGGTGAGCATTTCTATAATGCATGCATTTGCGAGGCTAAAGCTCTTGTGCAAAGCTACTTTTCATGAACTCTTCCCAACCAACTTCGTGGAACGCGGCATGGTGCAAGAATTGCATAGTCGATATATGGTCCATGTATAACGCTTTTCCCTAGCTATCACCACAAATGGCAGCATGGGCGTGAAAACCTGAAACGCACGAGGAAACGCCAATTTTCTCCGGGATATCACGCCCCGTCCCAAGCCAAAAAACCCTCTCTCTATGCCGCGCCGTACTCTGCATCCCGATTCGCAAAAGCAGGCCCGTCGCCAAACACGCATGCCTTCATACAGAGCGCGCCTCCCATGGGACGCCGCGTCTAGACGACGGCCGTGACCCTCCGGACGCTCCTCCTGGCGCCCTCGCCCGTAATCATGATTGCGTTCTCCGTCTCGAGGGCGCGCATGGCCTCGTTGAAGTCGGCCGTCTCGACGGGCACGCTGGCGCCCTCGCTCAGGCGCTTGGCCACGTCGCCCCAGCGGACGGCGGCGCCGCGGGCCGTCATGTCGTCGAGGAGGCGCAGCAGGGCGTCCTTGAGCTCGCCGCGGCGCTTGCGGTCTGCCGCGCTGGTGCCCTCGGTCAGCAGGCTCATGTCGATCCTGCCCTGGGCGTCGGTGGCGGCCGTCTTGAGGGCGCTCTGGATGAGCCGGTTGGCCTCCTGCACGTCGTCGCGCGTCACCGTCTCGGACAGGCGCATCTTGGCGTGCGCCTCGGCCAGCCGGATCATGCTCTCGAGCTGTCGCGTCGTCGCCGTGATGCGCTTCTCGGCCGCGCGCACGTCCTGGCCCAGCGCGCGCATCGCAACGTAGCACTCGACGAGCTCCTGGGCCGCCTCGGACGTGATGACGGGGTGAATGTTGGCGCGGGCGTACGAGATGTATGAGGTGAGGAACTCGACAGGGAGGATGTCGTTGGTAGTCGGCGCCGAGTGAGGCTTGTCTTCGAGGTACAGAGAAAGCAGATGCTTCGCCAGGCGCTTGTCCATCTTCTCGTCGACGCGGTCAAGCATCAGATACACGAGGTCGAAACGGGAGAGCAGGGTCGGTGGCAGGTCGATATTCTGCGGGACGGAGAGGTCTGGGTTATATCGGCTGCCGATGGGGTTGGCCGAGGCAAGGATGCTGCTTCGCGCATTGAGAGTGGTGATGATGCCCGCCTTGGCCACCGACACAGTCTGCTGCTCCATGACTTCGTGCAGCACAGAGCGGGTCGCGTCCGACATCTTGTCAAACTCGTCGATGCAGCACACGCCACCATCGGACAAGACGAGCGCGCCAGACTCGAGCACCAGCTGCCGGGTCTCAGGGTCGCGCGTCACGTATGCCGTCAGACCGACGGCCGAAGAACCCTTTCCACTGGTATAGATGCCGCGGGGAGCAATCTTGTGAACGTACGACAGAAGCTGCGACTTGGCCGTTGACGGATCGCCGCAAAGCAAGACATTGATGTCTCCTCGGTACTTTGGACTGCCGCCTTTCTGGAACGTCTTGTTGGCGCCGCCGAAAAGCTGAAGAAGGATACCCTTCTTGACGTCGTCCATCTCGTAAAGAGAGGGTGCCAGAGAGCGGGCGAGGAGGTCGTAGAGGTCGTCGCGAGTCGAAGTCTCTCGGATCTTGGCTTCTTCCTCGGGGGTAATTACCCGCGTCTCTTCAAGCTCATTGCCGTTTTGCTCGCCATCTTCCTCGCCCTGAACGCCGAGTGTCGAGGGGTCGGCACCCATGCGCTTCTTGTCCACTTTTTGTACGTGCAAGACGTCGACATAGGTCTTGTACACACTCTTGACGGCTCTCAAGCGGGGATTGACGCGCATGGGGCTCACACGAAAGATGCCGGTCAGTTCGACGCGGTCACCGGCCTTGCAAAAGTCGACCAACTCGTTGTAGACGCAGACGGATACAGAGTGAGGTGTCTGACCAGCAGGCACGGCATCGGGTGTTTCCTGGAGCTTAATGACCTGCTTGTCCTCAAAAGAGCATCTATTGTGGACAATCTGCATCGAGTTCTTTGACGCACAGATTTGGCGCGGACATTCCGTCGGCTCACGGATCTTGCCCCGATCCAGCTGAACAGTGACTGCATGGTTGCAGACGCTGCAGCGAAAGAAGGCCTCCTTCATGTCCGGGATGACGGGCGTAGCTCGGATGACGAGTCCCTTGATGCAGATGAGGCGATCCATGTCTGCAAGTAGCGTTAGCATGATTCGACGGATTGCTAGTGGGCCACCGACCTGAAGGGTTCAAATCTCTCAGATTTATGGCCTTATCGAGTCCGAACGGTCGGACGACGTAGATGGCGGCAGCCACCTGGTCCTCCAACGAAGGCTGCTGATCTTGAGGCGGTCTCGGGGTTGCAGGATCGTCGGGTCTGTCAGAGCTGGGGAAGACGGGTTCGGAGCTCTGCGTGCCTTGAGGCGTGTCGTGGTTGCCGGCGCTGCTCTGGGAAGGTTTGCTTCGAAGATTCTCGGTACGTGCGAGCTCTACCATCAAGTCGTGTACAGACTGATCCATGACTGGGACGATTTCTTGAGGGTAAGCTTGAACCTGATGCCAGAGCTTGCGCGTGGGCGGGTATACGTTGAGATCGGAAATATCGAGGAAAAGCCTCGTGGTTCCTAGCAGCAGCATGTTCTCCAGGGCGTCCCAGTACGGCTTGGACTCGGCATCGGGATCAGCTGCAACCTCTTCGTCCGAGACGCCATCACGGTACATGCGATACTTTTTGGTAAAGTTGCGCAAAAAGTCCTTGAAGGAGGCAAACGTATCGTCGATGGAGACGGTCGTGCCCCAAATCAAGCTTTGACCCTGGCCCCCGAGAGCATCGGCCTCGGAGGTGTTTGGGTCTCGATTGACAAAGGACCCGGCGTCTGATCCAGGAGTCTGACCCTCGCGCACGACACGGCCGGCATCGTCCAAGATGACGCGACGAGGAGCACGTGGCGTCCGGGCAGCGTCCGAGTTGATGTCCCCTCGCCTGTGTGCCGCAGAGCCTCCGCGCTGGGATCCGACAAAGAGACCGCTGCTTTCGCTTCGGAGTTCGGACTGATATCTCAGCGAGCGACCAGGGCTGGAACTAGGCTCATATCGAATGGGCGAGGATTCTGCAATCATTAGCACTCTTTCTCCGTTCCAAAAGAGCAGACTCTGCGTTCGTACCTCCGGCGAGCGTGCCACTAGCTCGAGGGGTTCTCTGAGGATCATCATCGCGAGGCGTTTGCGACTCCGACATCTGCCGCAAGGGCGAGCTGGGGATAGGGCCGGGAGCGCGCGTGCTCTGGCTGTCCGACATTTGCCTCAGGGGCGAGGAGACTTCTGGGCCCGCGTCATCTTGAGGTCCGCTGGCCGGAGGTGAAGACTGGAAGAAGAGGGGGCTCGAGGCGAGCTGCGAGGTCTGGCGCGTCGAACGACGGGGAGTTCCCCCCTGGGAGTTTTGCTGCCGCCGATTCGACGGCGACGACATGATGGAAAGCTCTGACTAGACTCGAGAATGGGAATTTGACTTGGATTGCCTCGGTGCGTGCGCGCAATGCCTTTAGGCTGGGGAAACGAGGGGCAGCGAGCGGTGATGGGGCAAGGATGGTAAAGTGCAAGTCGCGTCCTGCCTCGCGAGACGCGTAAAGTGGTTTGACCGGACGCGATTCAATTAGGGGGTGGTTAACAAACCACCTCCTCCCGCTAATCAACCACCAAAAGTGGGTCAAGTGTGGCGTAAGTCATGGCACAACGCCGATACCGCAGAATTTACATGGCCTTCCTCTACGTATCGTACAGCAGGGGTTTTAGCTGTGCCCGCAGCATACCGTATTAGAACCTCATCAAAGTGAAGCTTCTCGCGATACCTCCATCCTACCGCCACCGCTATGGATGCCATTTTCTCCCGTCAATTCGAGTCACGAGAGGCAGCCAAAGCTGCCTGTTCTGCTGTTGCGAAACAGGAAGGCTTCGCCCTTGCCATACGCAACAAGAAGCCGCCCGGCTCCGACAACCCAACTTACCTTCTTCTTCGGTGCTCGAAGGGCGGCGCGTATCGCGATCAACGCAACGAGACCGTACACGAATCCAAGCGCCGCAATAATACGCATTCACTGAAGTCTGAATGTCCCTTCCAAATCAATATCAAATTGAAACACGAGGGCCCCTGGGCTGTGGCGCCCTCGCGATCCTCAGGCCCTCACAACCACCCCTTCACACCTGCTGCTACGCATAGCAAATACCTAGCCGAACTTATCGCCGCCCACCGCGATCAAATCATCCACTTTTACAACTGTGGTCTCCGGCCGTTCCTGATTGCCTCCCACCTTCGTGGCCTTTCTCAAGACGACCCTGACCTCGCAGGGATCTCGAGCCAACACATCAGGAACGCCCTCGCCCTCTACCGCGCCGAAGAACTCGCTGGCCGTACGCCCATCGAATTCCTCTATGGCCAGCTCAAAGACTCGTCTCTCGGCTTCTTCTTCCGAGATACACGTGATCAGGAGGGCCGGCTGACCGGCCTGTTCATCGCACCGCGCAGCGGCATCGAGCTCTGGCGGCGTTTTTGGAGCATCCTGCTTTTGGACTGTACGTATAAGACCAACCGGTTCAAGATGCCTCTTCTCAACGTGTGTGGATCTACATCTGAGAGGAAAACCTTCTCTGTGGCCTCTATATTCCTCAGTGGAGAGGCAGAGCCGCAATACCGCTGGGCGCTGCAGTGTCTACTTGAGCTAGCAGCCGAGGAAGGTATTCCAATGCCCCGGGTTATAGTCACGGACCGTGAGCTTGCTCTCATGAACGCCCTTATTTCCTTTCCAGAGCTCCGGCTAGTAATTCACCTACTATGCCGCTGGCATGTCAACAAGAACGTTCTTGCCCAGAGCAAAAAGCACTTTCCTAAGGCAACGCGGGACGAGAGGAATCGGGTAATTCGTGCTCCCGAGTTCACAGCCTTCCTCAAGGAGTGGCATGCTCTTATTAACGCCCCTGACGAGGCAAGCTATGACCAACAGCTACAGGCATTCATGGTACACGGGCACCCACAAGCAGCTGTGGATTACGCAGTTAAAACGTGGCTCGAGCCGTGGAAGGAAAAGATCGTCTTATATTGCGTTGATCGTTATTGTCACCTTGGGCACACGACGACCTCTATTATAGAGGGCATGCATTCTACGATGAAGCGGTTCCTTTGGACCTCAACAGGCGATTTGACCTCTGTTTTCCGGCGTTTCCAGAACTTCTGGAAACACCAGTCAGACGAGATCCTTAACACGCAGCAGAAGGCCATACATAAGATGTCAACCTCTACGCTTAAGCCGGTTTTCGTTAAAATCAGGCCAAATCTATCCAATCACGCACTCAAAATGATAGGGGGCGAATTCCGCGCTGTGGCCAGAGAGGTCGCCATCAATGATCAGACTAAGCCGCCGGCGGGTCGCTGTGATCTTCTTCATCACTGCGGCTTTAAGTCTAGTCTCGGGCTGCCATGCCGCCACGATATCTTCAATCGGCTCAAGTCAGGCGCCGGCACCGCTATTCCTTTCGAAATGACCGATGTCGACGAATTCTGGCATCGCGAGACGCAGGGCA
>KQ030543.1:261368-276916 GCA_000956045.1 Hirsutella minnesotensis 3608 | reverse complement strand
GCCTAAGTCGTCTCACTGGGAACTATGAAGTTCCAAGTAGTCGCTACACAACGCTACGAGGTTCCATCGAGGGGCCCGATACTCCATTACGTCCCTTTTACCTCGCACGCAATCAAAGCCACACTCACAACACAGTCGTGTCCACGTACAACCTGGGATATACATACACAGGCCTTGAACAGACCAGAGCCAACAGGCTGCGGAAACGCAACAAGTCTGAAGGGGACCTGGTTACATCCGATCTTGTGCTGCTGGATTTGCAATCCTCCGTGAACCAAGCACTCCCCGCAGCTGTCCATCAATATGAGGCGCCGGCTGGGTATGGACCGCCGCAAACTTCGTCTCAGTCTTCGTACGGGACGAATCCTTCACACTATTCGTCTTCAGAAGAAATGAAGCATCGAGCTATCGGCATCGTCAACAAGCTTTACTCAAGCCCGTCCCACAAGAAGAAGCGAACAGTCTATAAGGCATCGGTCCATTTTCGCGTCGAGGAAATTCCTGATCGCCCAGCTGTCATTGACCTCTTTCTTTGCGATGTCCATGTTGGCGACATCGCCGTTTTGGACGACCCTTACCAAGGACTCCACACAGCCACGCTGCCTCTCAATGATGCCATTGATGCTTGCAACCAGAGGGGGATTACGCCCGGCAACTATGAGGATGATATGAGAGTCACAATCAAGACGGTAAGTCAATCGATAGTACGTTTCAGTGCAGTGTACTGCCTCTGATTCCCGAGATTTTTCTGCTGCCTGCGCAACTTCTCATTCCCCTGCCACCACTACTGCCTCTGCCTCTCTCGCTTTCTCTACTTCCTTTGCTTCCCCCACTGCATCTACCTCTGGCTCTACTACCCCTGACCGAGGTATCTTCGCGATCAGTCGCTTCGCATTATAGCACGTTTACGCTACGTTGGCCTACTTAAAGGTGAACGGTTCGCCCGAGTGGGTGGATACTGAACCAGGCCCGAAACCCCAAGTCTTCCGTTCCGTCGATGAAACTAACTCATGGATCATGTAGGCGAGCGGCAAGGACGTTCCGCTTTCTCAGATCACAAGTATGACAATGGATATCGAGGACTTGACGGAAACTCCGCCGACATCCAATGATGATTTCCCCGCCATCACAAATCGGCACTTGAGACCAGGTCACTTGAAACAATACATAAAGAAGCTGAAGCAGCAAATTGGGGGTTATGGCGGAGGTCAGCAGCAAGGCTCAGAATATGATGGCGGAGGCCAGCAGCAAGGCTCAGGATATGGGGGGCATTCGTCGTCTTCCAGCGACTACTAAAGGTGGCAGCAGAGGGCTCAAGGGAGGTTCTCAGATAGGGGAGGTAGAGAGCTGGAGAGAGTTGAGATTGTAGAGGTAGCAGAGGCAGCAGGTGGATCGATCCAAGGCAGCAGAGGTAGCAGAGAGGTCTGGTAGGACTTGACGAAAGTGGCTGTTTTCCGTGTCTTGGAGAGTAACTGTATCTCTTCCACTATGGACCATGACAAGTTGTCTTGGACGCGCAGCTTCAGCTCCTGAATTTCTACACTTAATACAACGCGTCACTTGCCAAGAGCGAGTAATTTAGATCACGCCTTTTTAGATTGTCATGGCCATCTATTATCTTTGTTTACTATTTACTTTGGACGTGAGAAAACGGATTAAAGAGACTTTGGCGCTGTCCAGCGGCCAAAGGCCGCTCAGGTCTCCGCGTGGGAGCACAGGACGTGCTGAGCTAGCGGGTATCTACATGCTACATGTCACATAGAGCACAGAGTCCTGTATAGGATCGTGAGGAAGCTTACATATGAGATGAACCTGAAGCAGCTACATGAATCGTCCTTATCCCCTTGGAGGCCTCTCTCTTCTATACACGCAGCTATAAGAGTGGTAAGTTGCTACCTCTAGAATAGAGAATACAAGAGCGTCCAGTCCTCTGAGTCTCCACCTATCTTTGCCTCCGTTGTGTGTGATACTACATAGCGTACAATACACGCCATCCGGCATTTCATAGGCTCAGAGGCGCTCATTGCAAGCCTGCTGCCCGTCAGCGGGAGCTTTGCCGATCTTTACAATTGTTTGACTGGCTTCAGGGTAGGATCAAATAGATGACGTCATTTCGGTATTCCATACGTATGGAATAAGCTTCCATACGAGGTGTATTCCATATTCCATATTCCATATGGGTCCGTATGGAATATGGAATATGGATAGAAAGCCTGATTGAGAGCAAAAGGCATCGATCCAAGCTACAAGTTGCCGCGGGATGCCCCTTGCGCGGAGCCTCTGCAACAGCCTGTCTTTGAACACCCCTTTTTAGCCCTCCTTCACGTCGAAGCTGATCAAGCTCAAGCAAGACCTTCCCGCTTCTCCAGGCCTTGTAGATCCTCTCTTGCAGAAGCAGTAGGGCTTGCTCGGCTGAGCGTCGTTTTCTGGCGCCGAAGTGGTTCGAGGGCAGAAGCCCATGCGTCTCCGCCATGTACGAGATTCTCCCTGCTACGACCGCCTTAAGAACCGTACCTAATGTTGATAGTAATGAGATAGGCCTCCAGGCCTTGGCCATGCATACCCAATGCTCTCGCGAAGAATAAAGGCAGCCTGCATGTCCTCGGGGGATGCTTGTGCCTGTTTGCTCGTGGGTGGCATGTAACAGCCGCTGCGTGCACACCTGCTACCTCTCTGCCAGCTTCACCAGCATCCTGCATCCTGCATGGCAGCGCCCCAGCATAACGTCGAGGAATTCGCCATGCTCCCAGACAATGGCTCCGCCTTCATCCCGCTGCTCGATGGTGCCGCCGAGCCCGATGCCCGCAGCGCGGCGCCCCGGGTCCAGCGCGCCCTCGCGGCGATGTGCTTCTCCGACGGCATGCTCATGCGACATCTGCACGACGCCGAGCTCGGCGAAGCCCTCATCACGCCCGCGCTCGACGTCGTCCGCCGGCGGCCCGACATGGATCTCGCCCAGCCGTTCCGCGACCTTGCTGCGTACGAGCGCCAGCGGTACGTCAGCACCACGTTTGAAGTATACGAGGTGGCCCACAACGCAACGCCACGGAAGCTGAGCCGCGACGTCGATTCCCTGCCAGCGGAAAGCCTGGACGGCATTGTCGATGCGCCGACTGTGTGGGAGGCCATCAAGCATGTCAACGCAGACGGCCAGGCCGTCGGCCGCATCACGTATGTGCCTCGGTCTCGTGCCGTCGCCTGTTCTGCATGCTCCTCCTGCTCCTCATCACGGCTGACTTGTCGCAAAAAAAGCATCGTCCAGGAGCCCTCGCCGCTCATCCTCGCGGCGCTGCACCTCACCATGTCGCCGCGCTTCGACATGTCGGAGCTCCTGGGCCACCTGCTGTCTGAGGTGCCAAACCGCGGGCGCACCCACGCCTTCATGCACCGCGCCTATGAGCGTGGCCAATCTGAAGCGTACCAACCGCCCCCCTTGGACGATGACGACGAGCCCGCCGCCGCCGTCGCGCCAGCCGTTTCCGCTCCTCTACCATCGTCGTCGCCATTTGCTTATCTCCGCCAGCGCTCCTTCTTCTTCGTCTTCAAGTACTACACGGTCGTCGGCGAGGGCCTAGACCACCCTCCCTGGCAGCGCTTTGACAAGCGCTCCGTCAACGAGCGCCCCGGCGACCACATTGACATCACCGAGTGCAGCTCCATCCTCGCCCTGTCGCTGGGCGGCGAGCCCACCAAGCTCCTGCGCATGCGGTTCCGGCTGGAGCGCGCCCGGGAGGGCTTTCTCTTCGACACCTTCGGCCCCTCGCACCCCCTCGGCATCACGGTCCGCGGCGACGACTTTCAGCACAAGAGCTTCTGCAACGGGCCCTACGCCTTCCTCGACCTCCTTTGGCGTCTGCAACTTCCTAGGAGCTCCCAACCAGGCTCAGCACTACCATCGCATCGGGCGCTCACAGAGATCACTGATATGATCAATGGCAGGAAGAGAGAAGGCTTCATTTCGCGAAAGACGACCGAAAACGGAGATTTTTGGCCTATTTCCGGCTAAGGATGGCAGAGAAAGACGTGTCTGCGTAGGTAGTAGTTACGTTATCTGATCGTTATTTTGATCAGGAGATCTCTGGGTTTTATATACTTCGCTGGAAGACCTGGCGAAGTGGGACCAGCTGAACCTGGGACTGTGCTTGAGACAAGGCGGTTGGCAGAGCCTACCTGTCGTGTAACATCGAGCTGCAGTCTAACATAATTGCGACAGACAATTACCCTGCCTAGCCCGTTCCTCAAGGCGTTGGCGGCCTTGCAGGGTGGCCCCACAAGGGCCGGTCTCCCGTCTTATCACGTATCACAGCTTCTAAAACTTCATGCCCCATCACTGCCACTGCTACGCCGCGGCTCCGCCGCAATGATCGAGGTATATATTGATGCACGAACTTGTGCATCCGATCCCTTTATTTTCTTTTGTTCTTCAAAGACGACCGAGTGGCTCCTCACGCTCAATCACGGCTCATTAATGAATGGATGGGAGATTGACACGCTGGTTGCGAGCTATAGCATCTATATAGTGCCGGCTGAGTATAGCTGGCAATCTGGCGCGTCGCTTTTGTTTTATGGTATGGACCTGCCGTTTACACGAGCGAACACGTTGCTGATCGCGGTGGGTATGACAAGGGATGATGGACTCGCAGTAGCTCACATTCATGACCAACAATCCTGCTCATTAGGCGAAGACGCGAACTGGACCTTACGGTCAAGGGCGCGATCCTGCCACTGTGAAATCGGCTTCCGAATCCTCCTAATCATGAGCCAAGGTAACTCCGCAGCACCGAGCCGGTCGCTTTTGACCGCCAGATACGCAAATCATGCCACATGCCGGCCGTCGACGGCACTGGACTTGACTGGTCGACGATCCTCCCGCCGCTGACCTGACATAAATGGCACTACCAATCTCGATGCGACTGTGACACTGTGACTCAACCAGGCCTCCATGGCTAAGCCCGCAGATGCAATAGCCTTGGCTTGCCTTGGCGATATCGCCCAGTCCCGCCGCCTTTGATACATTACACAACTGAATCCGTCGGTTTGTGTGCCTCGTTCCATCTCAGCTGCCCGTTAGACGCCCCAAAGTGTCTCAGCTCTCGGCGCAGGGTTGGGTGCTAACAGAGCGAGTACATAGTGCATAACGGCTCAGATGATTAGGGCAT
Organism: Hirsutella minnesotensis 3608; assembly: GCA_000956045.1. Lineage (NCBI taxonomy): Eukaryota > Fungi > Ascomycota > Sordariomycetes > Hypocreales > Ophiocordycipitaceae > Hirsutella > Hirsutella minnesotensis. Next base: position 271,757 of record KQ030543.1, on the reverse strand, counting down.
GATAACTCGGCCGCTATTGCACGATTTTGGGTATTTCACATGCATTGGTTGACAGGGCTGTATCTTGGGGTAATGATGCGTCCCGCGATGTCGCCTCCGTTGGCGGAAAGACGCCGTGCCTACCGTAGTAGAAAATAGAGGGGTTGTGTTGCAGTGCCAATATTGTACCTACACGGTGCCAGGTATCGGCACCGTGCCAACACAGTAACGCCAGGTGCCAAAGGGTGCCATGGCCGATAGGTTACTTTGATGGTGCCCTTTTGAACCTCCTGACGAAGCCAGTGATTGTGTACATCCACGTGACGAAGTTTTGTTTTTAACGAAGCGATTTCTTCCGTCATGAGTCGGATCGTTTGTCTGTTATCACACTGAATTGTGATTTGGGAGGAATCAAGCTTCACAGCTAGGTCTTCGAGCAACCGACTGACAAATATTGACTCCTTGGCAGCTTGAGAGAGGGCTAGAAGTTCAGCCTCAGTGGTCGAGGTTGTGACTGTATCTTGCTTGTTTGCTCGCCATCCAATAAGGCCACCGAAAAGCTTCATGGCATAGGCTTGTGAACTCTTTCGATCAATCGAGTTATCGGCGTACGAGGCATCGCTAGCAACTTCAAAGTCATCTCCTCCACCGAGTTGGAGCGCGAGAGTACTGGTTGATACAAGATACTGCAGTACACGATCTGCTGCTTTATGATGCTCAGGGCCTGGATTGCTGTTGAATTGAGCGAGCCGTGATACTGCGAAGCTAACGTCGGGCCGTGTGATCACCGCAGCATAAAGTAACGAGCCTACTTTGACTTGATAGGAGTGGACTTCTGTGTTTGTTGCGTTGCCTGCGTACGGCAGCAGCTCGATGGCAGACATTGGAGTCATTGGGGGACGCGTCGTGCTCGCGAGCTTCCCTATCTTTTCAATATAGGAAGACTGAGAAAGCCAAATTAGCAGTTGTTCGCGATCACGGAGGATTTCGATGCCCAAGAACCATTGGAGGTCCTTGCCACCGGTTAACTTATAACGGGTTTGAAGCTGAGCCTCGAGATTTTTGGCCTTTGCAGCATTTTTCTGATTATACGCGAAGACTATGTCGTCCACGTAGAAAAACACAATGATCCCGTCGAGTGTCAGGCAACAGGGCTCATGGGGCACAGAATTGAAGCCCATTCTTTTGAGCGTAGCCGTGAGCTCGCGGTGCCACAACAAGGGCGATTTTCTTAGCCCGTACAACGCCTTGACAAGTCGCAAGAGATAGCCCTGCCTTCTGTGGCCAGGGGGCATTTTCATGTAGACTTCTTCGTCAAGCTGCGCGTTGACAAAGGCATTGACGGCATCGTATTGAATCAACTCGAGGTCGAACCGCGCAGAGATCGCCATTAGGGTACGAAAGCTTCGTCCTGCAAGCGTTGCTGCATACGTACTCTGACCTGATCGAGCTTGTTGGTCTCCTCGCACCACGAGTCGGGCTTTGCAGTTTTTGAAGTAGCCGTGCTTGTCAAATTTGTACACATACACCCACATGCAATCAAGGATCGTGATCTTCCTAGGCACGTCTTTCGACTTTACTTCTAGCCACGAGCCCATCTCTCGATGACTCTTGAGGTGTTCGCCCTCGGCTTCCTTAAAGTATTGCCCAAGGAGGTGATCATCAAGATCGCGGTGGCGGCTTGGTAAGGGAGGGAGAACTGAACGATGAATCCGCTGCTTTGGGTCCTTAAGGAGCTTGGCGAGTTTTTCTCTCGCGGCCTCAAGGGGGCGCTCAAGTCTCTCTTTTGGTACCTGCAGCAAGCGTTGCTCCTTGGCTCGGTCTAAGGCTCTGCCATTCACTTGGAGCACTGTGTTTCCCAGGCGGCCTGCATTGAAAGCGGCTTGCCAGACCTTATGTTTCTTCGGGTCCATCACAGATCGTGATGTGGGAAAATGCACAGCAAAGGAAGAGGGTTCCCCTTGTAAGCTAGTGAGGTCATGACTCTCACTGCCGCCAGGTTGCCTCTGTTGAATGAACCCTTCTAAGTCAGAGGAGGCCGTCGCCTCATGACCGCCGAGTTGCTTGAATTGAATGAACCCTTCTAAGTCAGAGGAGGCCGTCGCCTCATGACCGCCGAGTTGCTTGAATTGAATGAACCCTTCTAAGTCAGAGGAGGCCGTCGCCTCATGACCGCCGAGTTGCTTGAATTGAATGAACCCTTCTAAGTCAGAGGAGGCCGTCGCCTCTTGACCGCCGGATTCCAAGAATTTCCATTCCCCTTGTAAGCTAGAGAGATGATCAGTCTCTCCGCCGCCGGGTTCTCGAATGGAGGCAGCAAGAAGGGCTGCTGGAGGCGTTTGTGGAGGCGTAGGAAGGAGTTCAAATCTCGCTTCAACGTACTTAGGGACGTCTGCCTCATCGGTGCCTGTTAGATTGTCAACATTGTGTGCATCTGAGTCAATTTCAAAGTAGTTGGAATCTTGTTGACTCCCTTGATTTGAAGTAGAATTGGGAAGACTGATTCTTTGGAGCGTTTGAGCAAGCTCATCTAGGTCAGCTTCTTTCACATCGAGAATCAGGGTTTCGAGTGTTCCATCGAAGACCTGATCCTCATCAAAAATGACGTCTCTCGTAGAGATGATCCTATTGAGTGAAGGAATCCAGACACGATACACATTGGAAGAAGTGTATCCAATCAAATATCCGATCCACGCTCTAGGATCGAGCTTCTTGAGGCGATTTGTCTTCTTCTGCGCAGCCGGCGTCATCGCAAAAGCTTTGCAACCGTAGACTCGAAGATGTTCTTGTGCTGGCTTCCGCTTGTAGAGTCGCTCGTAGGGAGACTTCCACCTGAGTCTGTATTTTGGCGTACGGTTGTTAAGATAGACTGCGGTTTTGACGATTTCTGACCAAAGTTGTGCTGGGAGATTGCCTCGCATTGCACGAGCTTTCTCTTTGATCACACCCCCCGAGCGCTCGGCGCCTCCGTTTTGTGCTTGGGTGTACGGTGCCGAGGGCTCTAGCTTGAGGTTTTTGCGTTCGAGGAAATCCTTTACGGCTGGTTTTTGATCAACAAACTCGTTATCACACTCTATAACGCGTGGCTTGAATCCGTATTGATAAAGGAGATAATCAAATACTTGGGTTAGTGTGCAATTGATCGTGGTTGCAGTTCGGTCCGGGAGATAGTAATCCCAAGAAAACCCGGAGGACCTGTCCGTCACCAATAGGAGCGACTTGTACCCTTCGTAATCAGACTCGAAGTCGTGGAAATCGAGAGCTAATCGTTCTCCCGGTTCGAGGACGTCGGTTTCTCGTGGGGCTCGCCGAATCTGTCGCTTTGCTTTGGCTGTAGCGCACAAATCGCACTTGTGGGTCGGAATGCCCTTGATCCTGACACCTTGAGAGGCGTTGACGAGATGTTCAAGCGCTTGAGGGCCTGGATGGCCGAGTCTAAGGTGCCAGATGTCGGCAGTGGCTCGCTGGGGGTTTCTCTTGGTGTACGAGTTAAATTTATTGCGTCTTGTGAGAAAGGAGTGGCGTGAAAACTCTTCATCGATATCTTCCACAACGAGCTGCCCGTGTTTCTGTTTGATCAGGGCTAAGACGGAGCGGTCAGAGCGTCTAAGGCTCATGTGACGGTTTGGGTCGGTGTCAAGCCAAATTCCCAGTTTGCTGAGCTCGTTGAAAGAAATCAGGTTGCAAGCGAAGTTGTCGCAGAATGCAGCATCATAAAGGCGTAAAATCGATGATCCTGACGGGCCTGTGACTTCAACATCCACATCCCCAAAACCTTCAATGGGCACTTTGTTGTCGCCTGCCCACAAGAAATCTCCGTCTCTTGCCGCACGGAAATTGTTGAATCTGGAGATTTGGTTGAAGATATGAACCGTGGATCCAGTGTCAAGAATTGCGGAATTGCATAACGGATATTTGCTGATAGAGAAAGACATGTGCTTCTTTGATTCTGATTGCGCGATGAAGAAGCTGCTGAGAGTGCATTTCCCCATCGCTCGCACGAGTCAATCTTGGTCGTTATTCCCGGTGTCGATTTTGGCGGCTCTTTTGCCTTTGATTCGTTCTACTTCTCGGGCTAGCTCCTTGTCTTTGAGGTTCCTTTCCACAGCTGCCTTGGTGTAGTCCCTTGGATGCCAGTTTCCGTTTTCAGGGGGGAAGATAGCATAGCAATCTTCCATACGGTGCCCAACATTCTCACAGAGGCGGCATCGGCTATTTGACTCTTTATTTATTGCTCGAGGTCGTTTTCTGCTTCCCTCAGCGTTAAATGTAGGACCAAATGCTCCTCTTTTAACAGGCTTCTGCCGTGTTGCTCGTGAATCGAGAAATTGCGAAAACAGATTATGAATTGTTCGGTAGGTGATTGTATCGTCATTGATCCTGTCGGATAACTCGAAGGCGTCCACCCACGTTTCAAAGTGTGGTCTAAGAGCATCGAGGAAATTTCTGAGCCAGATTTCACGGTTGGTAGCTTCAACAAGTTTCTCGCGAATCCCTTCAGCCATTACTTGGTCCCAGTTATGAAGCCAGTCAGGCCAACTTTTAGGCGGCTTGCTCGTCACCATGACTGCATCGCGGTACTTATTTTGAAGCTTTCTCACGATCTCTTGCCTAGAGCCTTGGGCGTGATCCTTAAGGTTAAGGTACCACGTCTTGATCGATTCATTCGGATCACAGCAAGTCTGGTAGTATGACGTGCATACGTGCTGTCTCATGTATGTAGAAAGCTCAGTGATGCTATTCTGCTGGCGCCAGTACTCCTTTTCTTGGCTTTCGTATCTTCGCCATTGTAGTTGAGCGACCCTAACGGCTTGATCGTCTTCGTAGTCGGGCTCCAGAGGTCTCACGGGCTTTTCTAGGATAAATGCATTTGTGGATCGCCGGCCAGATTGCGGCCGTGAGGGGTCAATCCACTCCCAAAGGTGCAGATTCCTGGCCATACTCTGGAATTGGGAATTCCAGACGCTCCAGTCGGTTGGGCTTTCGAGGATAACCTCAACCTTCTTTGATGACAATGATTCCATTGTAGGTTTTCCTCTCTCGCGGGTATTTTTGCGGTTAGCTGCGCTCTTCTGGCGTGAGGTGAAGGATTGGATAAGTGGTTCGCTCGTAGGGCAATGAGACTCTTAATTGTCAGAAACTGGGGTTTCTGTCACCTTCCAACGTCACAGAGAGGCAGTCACCGGATGGACGAATTAATTGATCGAAGAAAGATGAAAGATGGTGATCCCTCGCTTCGGCTAACAGCTCAGTCTCCTTTTATGCCCTTGCATGTGATCTTGTGACCTTATGGACTGCCGAGGCTTATTTCCGCTTTTGCAGGGTCCCACATCTGCATATTCTGACACATGGGGGTGTCAGGGTGGAGGAGCCCGTGCCAGACAGCTGGGACAGGCAGTACGTACCTCCATCCTCGTACAGCAATAAGTCACCTGCGCATCGAGCGGTCATTTCACTTATGCAGCAAAGACAAAGACAAATGTGTTGGTGTGTAGATTTATAAAATTGGGTTCTATGAAATGTGAAGTTGTGATTTTCATCTCCGATATGTCCAGACTCCAATGTGTCCCTCTTCTCCGGGAGTCGAGTTTGGATGTGTGTTGAGTTGACTATTGGTGCCGGAGAAGAGGACGGATCGCCTGAATGCAAAACACGCGATCCGTCCTCTTCTCCGGGAGTCGAATTTGGACGTGTATTGAGTTGACTGTTGATGCCGGAGAAGAGGACAGACATGCGATCCGTCCTCTTCTCCGAGGTCGAGTTTGAATGTGTGTGTTCCATGTTGATATCGGAGAAGAGGACGGATCGCCTGAATGCAAAACACGCGATCCGTCCTCTTCTCTGGGAGCAGAGTCGAAAGCCGTCAAGTTTCAGGTAAGAGGAAGATGTCACGTCAGACAGGCTGTCTGGTACGTGAAGACCAGCTTCGGGTAAAGACTGCCTACAACAATCGGCGATACATTAGTCGAGGTCGCAGGCGGATAGGAATGGGTAAAGTGAAATGGCTTGCCGGCTTAGTATTTCTAGGGAGAAGTAGTAAGACTGTGTGGACCCCTCTTGCTAAGTAATACCCTCTACGACTACGGATAAATAACGTACCCTAGTATAGCCTCTGCTATCTATAGTACCTACGAAGTAACTATACGTCTATTCGGCTAGATATTAGTTATTCCGTAATACGATTTAAGCTCTTGCCTTAGTCCTAACTATTATACTTAGTATTTAAATCCCTCTTTTATTTTACCTATTTTTTAAACCCCTATTTAAATACCTTTAAAATATTAGGAAAAATACGACTATATCCTCTCCCTTTTCTACTTCCTCTTCTACGTAGAAACTAGTAGCCTAGCCTAAGGGTAAGGCTACTATAGTAGCTTCGAGCCCGGCCCCTACTAATCCGGCCCCTATTTTTAATATACCCTCTAAGGAGCCCGGGGAGATATTTCGAATAAATAAGCCCTATACCTATAACGGGGAATTAGCTAAATTATAAGAATTTATTACCTAAATTAGGGCCTACTTTTTATTCTTCCCTACGGCTATAGATATGGAAGAGAAAAAGGTAGTCTTTGCTTCTAGCTACCTAGGAGGCCTAGCTTTAGCCTAGTTTAAACCGACTTTACGGGACTATCTCTCGAAGACTAAGGATCGTCGACTAGCTACTACGTAAGATATATTCGATAGCTTTAATACCTTCGAAGAAGCTTTAAGGAAGACCTTCGGAATAGTTAACGAAAAAAGAGATGCCGAAAATAAGCTACGAAATCTACGGTAACGGACTTCCGTCTCGGCTTACGTAGCTAGCTTCCGGTAGGTTATTTTAAAGCTAGATTAAGAAGACGAGGCTTTTATAGCTATATTTTACGAAGGATTAAAAGAAGAGGTTAAAGATAATATATATCGACTAGATCGACCGGAAAACCTCGTAGAATATATCTCTTTAGTAGTCTAGATAGACGATAGGTAGTATAAACAGCGGTAGTAACGTAAAAATAGTAGACCTTATACGACTAAAACTATCGATCTACCTAAAAAGAAGAATAGGGTTACTTACGGAGACCCTATAGAATTAAATACTATAAATCGGCAACCTAAAAAGGTAACTTACTATTACTATAAAAAGGAAGGATACTATACTAGGAATTGCTATAAGAAAAAGAACTAGAATATAGCTTCTAGCTTTTTGAAAAGCCCTTCTAAAAACCTTAATACGATAGCTTATTATCCGGAGCTAGATATAAAAGAGGAAGAAATAAGGGAAGAAAATACCCTATTTTTAGATTTAAAAGAAAAGGAAAAAACTCCCCCTTTTCCTTCCGGATACTCTTACGGATCTTAACCTAAGCCGTAGGCCGGATAGGTTACGCCGCCTAGGTTAGCTAGGGTTAACCTAACCCCTAACCTTAACCCTAAACCCGACTTACCCCTTAACCCGGATTTAATAATAAGGGAAGAGATTGAAGATAACGACGATAAGTTACTACTTAAATTATAGGAATACGATCTTATACTTCCGTCGATCGAGGAGCCTTTTTTCGCCTTAGAAGAGGATTTAAATCTAATTAATACGGCACCCGATTTAACTACTACGAATAGTAGTATCGACTATCTAGAAGATCTAGAGGATCTAGAAGATCTAGAAAGCTCGAAGGGATCTATTTCGGATAAACTATATATCGACCCTATTAGCGAATTTAATAGTAACTACGACTACGATTTCTATACCTCTTATTTAAGGGATATAGTAAAAGAAGAAGACGATAAGTATAGTATACTTTCCTAGATAGCTTATACGGACTATAGCTACCTTATCTATAAGTCCGATAAATTAGGATCCGGCTACTATCTAAGCGGCCTACCCGGAGCCTCTAAGTCTTCTTCGATCCGAGAATTAGCCTCTTCTACTTTAAACTTCCTTACGGATTATAAGGAATATTAGACTACCCTTTAAGAAATAGATAAGGAAATAGCTTTAAAAGAGAGCCGAAGGCACTACGAATAGATACTCGTAGACTTAGAATTATAAATCGACTTATATAAGGATCGAATTAACCTTATAGAAGAGGAATTAGCTACTTTAAAAGAAGGGAATAAAAAAGCTATAAAAAATCCCTCTTCGAATTTTTACGCTAAATTATAGTATATTTAGTAGGACTTTAATAGTTAAATTAACTAGCTTCTTAGCGAGGAATTAAAAAACTACTTTAATAAGGGAAAACTACTAATAGCCTACGGTAATATAGTAAGATAAGGTTGCCCGCTTATAACGACTTCGTAGAATTCTTCCCTAATTAGCGGATACTTAACGTTAGCTTGTTCTTCTTCTCTAAATTAGATAGTTCTTATTATTCGTAAAGCCTTCTTTCTTATCCTTTATCTTTTCTATTATATTTACGTAAGTATAGGTTAATTACGCTTATAATCGATATATCGTAATACCTTTACTTTTTTTAATATTAAGGCACGCTTAATCGGCCTAAACTAGTTAATTCTTTAGCGCTATATAAACTTCTACTCTCGTCTAGCTATCCGTATATACTTAATCCGATACTATCTACCTAGCTAGGCCTCTTTTTATATCTTTTCTAAGTATTTTTAGGTTTTCGGTATTATTTCCTCTTCCTTACTTAGTTCTTAATATCTCTACTCCCTACGTTTTAACTCCCTCTCTTATATACTTAAGCGCCTTAGTTCTCTTCTCCTTATAATTCTCTCTCTCTCTTTATATATCTATCTCGCTTTTTTTAGTTTTTAGGGCGTTAGCTCTTTTTCCTACTAAAAAGCTCCTTAGCAACGATATCGCCTTAGCGATAGTATTACTTAATCCGTAAAAGGGCTACTATCGTTTCCTTAGTACTTACCCTTTTTAATCTACTTATTATACTCCTCTATTCGCTTATTTAAGTACTCTTTCTACTCTTACGTCCTAAGTATTCTAGCGGCTCTCGATTTAAGGCCTAGAGGTAGCGACCTATTTTTTAATCTAATTTTAGACGTTTAACCCTATAATCCTATTAAGTATTAAGGATATAAAGGTCTTACTTATAACTACTCTTAAGACCTATCGAGGGACGGGTTCTATATTTTTTATTAAATCTCGGATAGAAAGTATTATCTCTATCCTAGCTTCCCTTAGCTAGTTTTAAAAGTTAGGGTAATCCTTAGATCCTTTAGCGTAGTTATTATAATAATTATAGCTATTTTTAATCTTCGTAATATAGCTTATTTATACTCTATCTACTTAGGATAGAAATATACCCTTAAAGCGGCTAAGGATCCTATTTAATCTATTTCTCTTTTTTATTAGCGTTTTTAATAACTTATAATTTATTAATAGTTTTACTCGCTTTACGTTCTATCTTAAAGTCTTTAAACTAAAGTTCGAGGCGGTTTTTCTATTAATAGGGGAGTTATTAACCTCCCGAGTTTTTTATTATTAGGGCGGGTAAAGTATAAGATAAGCTTAACTCGCTATTTAAGTTCTTTTAGTATTATAAAGGGGTCCTTTAGTTAAAATATAAGTAAAAAGGTCCTAGAGAAATCTATTAAAATATTATTATTATTATCCTAATCCCTAATAAGGAATTTTTTAATCCCTCTTAATATAGACCTTATAATTATTCTAAACGCTATAGTAAAGGTAACTAGCTTTATATTTAACTAGTTATCGAATTTACTATCTTTTATAGCTTATTTTAGTTTTTCTATCCGAAAAGCTTAGCGGGCGATTATTTTTAATATTAAGGATATAAAAGCTAAAGTATTAAAGCTTAGTTTTAATTTTAAAAAGGTATTAAACCTATTTAATCCTAGGTTAAGCCCTTTATTTATAGTTTATTTAGTATTATCTATAGTTAAGTCTATTTCTTAGTATAGTAAAGCTCTAAAGCTATTAATCTATTCTTATTACTATTATCTTAATTCTTCGATCTTTAGTTTAATAAGTAGCTTAATAACTTAAATTTACTTTTATATACGAGGGGTAAATATTTTTAGAAGTCTTCTCTCCTAAAGTAGCTAATATAAGATTAGCCTATTAGTAATAAAGTTAATAAATAAGTAATTAAGTTTAGCTATAGTTAATAATTCTTTAATATTTATATATTACTACTTTTTTATAATATTTTTTAATTCTAGCTAAGTATAGTTTTTTTTAAATCCTTAAAGGGGGTTTTTAACTTTTTATTATCTTATAAAAGGAAACCTATAGGAATTTTAAATCTTAAGCTTATTAATTACTATATATTAAAAGTTATAAAAGTAAAACCTAAAGTAATTATTATAATCTTTAGGGTTATTTAAAAGTAAGTTAAAGAATAAATATTAGTCTTTAAAGTAGTATTCTTTAAGTAAGAAGCTTACTATATTATTAATATTTACTTATATATAGTTATTATCTTTATAAGGGGT
>KQ030543.1:162423-261318 GCA_000956045.1 Hirsutella minnesotensis 3608 | reverse complement strand
TAAGAAAATAATAGTTATACTTAATATTATTATAATCGAAAATAAGTATTTTAAGTTTTTATACTAAGCGCTTTCTTTTTAATAAAGTATATTAAAATTAGTTATAAGTATTTAATTTAATCTCTTTAAATAAGTTTTCTCTATATTTATTTATAATTAAATAAATAGAATTCCCTACTTTTATACTTTCTTTAAGACTTTATATAAAAATTCTAAATATTACTTCGCTATTATAATTTAATATCTACGCTTTAAGTTTAGTTATATAGATTTTATATAAAAAGTAAAAAGCTTTTTTTATATCTTCTTTAAGTATTTTCTTATCTATTTTTAATATAACTAAAGATATTAAAAGGTAATATATATCTAGAATAGTAATCGTTCTAAAGTCTTTCTTAGTAAGGTATAAAATAAGCTTAGTTAGCTATTTTACTTAAAGTATAAACTATAATAGTTAATTATTATACTTAAGAAAGTCTTTAAATAGGAGTTTAATATATAGTTTTCTAATTTTATTATATATTTTACCTTTTTATTTACTTTCCCTAAGCTTTATATTTATAACTATAGGGAGTAGTTTTCTTTAGTAATAAGTTTAAAACTATTAATTATTAAGGCTTTTAGTTTTTCTTCCTTTTTTAATCTTAACTAAATTAAGTAGTTTTAGAAATATATAAAAGCGCTACTTATTATTCTTATTCTTTTTTTAGCTTTATAAGGGTATAAATTAAATATATTATATTATTCTTTTTAGTTAAAAAGATTCTTAAAAATATAATTAGTAGTTTTTAAGAAAGATATAAAGAAGAAAATTAAGTAAGGTAGGAGAAAGGGTAAAGATATAGCTTTTATAAGTATATATAGAGGGAAGTATACTAAAGAGGAGAAAGCTTTATTCCTTATAGTATATAAATAAGTTTCTTTCTCTTTTTTTATATACTAAGTATACTTAAATAAAAAAGGAAGTAAGTTTAAAATTTACTTACTTCCCTATTTATAATACTTTTTAAATATATAGCTTTCTTACTACTTATATATAGCTCTTATTTACTTAAAGCTCCTTTTTTTTTCTTTTTATCCTTTTCCTTCTTTTTAATATACTTTAAGCTTTTTTTCTTTTTTTTTTCTTTTTTTCTTTTTTTTTAACTTTCCCTTTTCTCTTAGTACTTATTTAATCCTAAAGCTTACTACTAGCTATAAATACTCGTCTTATCCCTCGCGAAGAGCTTTTTAATATAGTTAAACTCGTTAATTAACTTTTAAAGCTAGTAAACTTTAATAAGTATATTACCTTATTATAAAGTAATTATATTTAAATAGTTTTTAATCTTATTAAGTTTTATTATACTTTTATAAGTTATCTAGGCCTTTTTACTAATATTTAAACTTATTTAATTACCTTTTTTTATAGATTTATAAGTATTTAATTACTTATTAGTAAGCTAGCGTAAATTTTAGTTACTATAGTTTTTTAATTTATATTAAAATTACTTTTTATAAAAAGTTTTATTTAGCTTATTCTTAAAAAATACTTAATATTATAAATAAATACTTTTAAAAGTTTTTTAAATACTTTCTCTTTAACTATTTTTTAAGTTTAAAATAATTAAGTTCTTAGAGATTTATTATTATTTAACTTTATATTTTACTTATATTCTTACTAAACTCGCGTATCCTTAAGGTTACTTCTAGCTTTATATTAGTAAGTAAAGACTAAAGTATACTTAAGCCCTTTTAATTATAATATTTAGAACTCTTAACTTTTAAATATATTAGTATTATATTAATATTTATATATTAATAGTTACCTTTATAAGGGAATATATCTTATTTTCTTTTTATTAGTATATATCCCTCGAGAGTATAGCTTAGGGATCCTATATTAACTATATTTAGAACTTAAATTAAATACCTACTTACGAGTAGCGTTACTTCTCTAAGTACCTATCTTCCTTAGAAAATTATAAGGACTTATTATATTTTTTTTATAGTTATCTTTCTTATATTACTAACGCTATTAAATATTTAGAGCTTAAATATATTTCTAATTAAATAGCTCCTTAGGTCTTAGGATTAAATAATATAATTAACCTTTTTAAAGTAATTTAATAGTTTAAGATAATAGCTTTTAATACTTTTTTACTTACTAAGAAAGTTTATTAGTAGTAGAAATAGTTATATCTCTTTAGGGTTTTAGCTTATTTAGCTAATTTAGTTTAAGTTATATTTATATTATCTCTACTTTTAGTATCTTTAAATAGAAAGAAACTATTTAATTAACTTAGCTTCCCTCGATTATAATATCCTTTTTAGTTTAAGGTATATTATATAAGTTTTCTAGTAACTTCTTATTTTTACTAGCTAAAGAAAGTAAAGAGTATTTAATTACTTTTAATTTTATATTTTTTAATATTTATTTCTTATCTAATTTAGTATTTATTTATTCTTAAGCGAGATTTTATTTATAGTAAAAAGTAGGATTTTTACTTTTTTTTATATTTTAATTACTAATTTTTGCTATTACTTATATTTTTAGCTCGCTTAAATCTTAGTATATTTCTCTAATCTTTATATTTCTTCTTTAGATATTAATTCCCTCGATTCCTAGCGGTTAGTATTACTAGTTTTTAGTTTTTAATATTTTTAATTCTTAATTTATTTTATTTCTTTACTTTTACTTTTTTTCTTTTTTCTTACTTAATTCTTTTTTTTCCCCTTTTTTTTTAAATCTTTCTAATTTTAATATATTTTTCTTTATTTTTCCTTTTTATTCTCCTTTCCTTTATTTTTCTTAATTTTTCTTATATTTCTACTCCTTTTTTTTATATAGTTTTATAAAAACTTATATACTTTTTTATTATAGTAGTTTTTATTCTTTATTTTTACCCTAAAATATACTATTATAGTTTTTTAGTTTTTAAAGTCTTTTTATTAATATACTATTTAATTATCTCTTTCTTTCCTATAAAAAGGTCTTTTAAGCTTATTTATCCTTTATATTCTTATCTAAGGGTTAGGTATATAGAAGCTAGTTAATATATATAGGTAGGCTAGCGTTAGATTACTAAATAAACTAAATCCCTTAAGTTATATAGCGGTAGCGGTTTACTACGAGCGTAATCGTTTCTCTAAGGGATATATTAGTTTTATAGGATTTACCTAGTTTTCTTCTTAATTATCTTTTTTTAAATATAAAGACTTTTCTTTAGAAAGTATATCGATTTTTATAGTATTCCCCGTTTTAAGTCTTATTAATTATTCTTTTTTTACCCTATATAGTAAAGTATATAAAGCTATAAATTTAATATCTCTTATCTATAGCCGTTTTACTCTTTAGTTTAAAAAATACTAAGGTTTTTTAGCTTATAGCTATAAAATAAATCGATTAAATACTATCGAGCTTTTTATAACTAATTTTATCTTTTTATAATAAAAGTAAGAAGTAGACTTTTAAAGTTAGTTAAGAGCTTTTCTTTAGGGGCGGCTAGTTATTTTCTTTTATAAAGCGGCCTAAAGACTTAAGCTAATACGTTAAGTCTAAAGATTATTCTTACTCGTCTTAATTAGATAGTCCCTCCTCTTTACTACTATAATCTTTATTAGATAGTATTTCTATAAGTTAGGATTTAGTTTAGGGTCCCGTTTTAAATTATTCTTCTTAGCTTTTTCCTTATTATTCTCGCTTATAAAGATTTTTTCTTATTTTTTCTCCTAAAAGCTAATTATTATCTAGAAAAGTCTATTACTTATTATTATTTTTAATAAACCTCTTAAGTTTATCTCCTTATTAAGTCTTTTTAAGTTAAATTCTATTAAAAGTAGCTAATTAGTAAGCTTTTATATATTATACTTAGGAGATTATTTAAAAAGGTTTATTTTAGTAAGCTTAATATTTTACTATCTAAAAGAGATTATTTAATTTATATAAGTTAAAAGAAAAAATAAAGTTACTTAAAAGTAAGAGTTACTTCTTAAATTAATACTTATTCGCTTTATTAGTTTATTTTATAAGGTAAAAGTAATATTACTTAACTCTCGTTTTTATAGCTTAAGTATTTTCTCGTTTTCTTTCTATTAAATAAAGTCTAATAGTAAAGAGTATTTTAATATCCGTAATAATATCTTAGTTAATTAGTTTTTATATAAAGTATTTTATTTTAAATAGTAAAATAAGTTTTTATTTATAAATAAAATAGAAAGCTAATATTTTATAAGAATTCTTAATTACTATTAAATTTACTAAGAGTACTTAATTTAGTTTATCTTTCTATTTTCCTAAACTTCTACTTAGTTTAGCTAGATATTATAAAATACTTTAATAGCTAACTTTATAAATTATATTCGCTTTAAGGTTTTTTACTAAGATTTTAATAACTTTTATACTTAAGTTTTCTAAGGTAAGTTTAATATCTTTTTAAAACTCTAGTTTTTTATTTATAATTACTATTTTTATAATCCTAAAGTAGTAGTAAATACTAAAGATAAATCTTAATATAGTATTTATAAAAGCTTTTTTAATAGCTTTAGCTTTTACCTATCCTATAAGGTTATATCTTACTTTAAATAAGTAGCTATACCTTCGATTAGAAGGTAAATACTAAATATTTATATAGATTTTAGATATTAAGCTTCTAGGGGATATAAAGATAGCGAGTTCTCTTAGTTATTTTAGTAAAAACTTTTAATAAGTATTATAAGCGGAGATAGCCTCCCTTATTATATTATTTATTTTTAGCTATTAATACTTATTATAAAGGTATTAATATATTACTTCCCTCCTTTTATAACTTATTTAATTATAATATTTCTTAGTTAGTTCCTTTTATAAATCTAGCAAGTTTATTATAAAAGTTAGTTTTTTTAACTTTACTTTTAGCTTCTTTTAAAGTTTCTTATTTTTAATAAAGAATAAGAAGTATTTATTTTTAAAGTTTTTAAAGCTTTTCTTATTTAAATTATTTAATTTCTAAAGTATAATTAAGTAGTTTATAATTTTCTAAGAATTAGTATTATACTCTTCCTTTAGGTATTATTTAAAAGTAGTATTTAAATATTTATTTATAAACTTTTTAATATCTTTTTTAGCTATCTTATTAATAAGATTAAATAATTCTTTAGGTTTTTATAATAATCTATTTATTACTATATTTTATACTTTTATAATATACTTAACTAAGAAGTTAAAGAAGAAAATATAGCTAATTTATTTTATAATTATTACTTTTAGTATATTTTTAATAGCTTTTTTAAACTAATTAATAAGGACTTTTATATCTATTTTAAGTATAAAGTATATACTATAGAGGTAGTACTTAAGTTATTAAAGCGCGAAGAAAATAGCTTTATATTCTCTTTTTATTATATTATATTTAGCTTCCGCTAGAATCTAAGTATTACTTTCGAATCGAACTAGCTTTTACTCCCCTTCCTAGACTTATATTAAGATAACTCCCTAGCTTAAACTACTAGTATTATATATAAAGATAATCTTTCTTTAGTTATTAAAAAAGTTAAAAGTTACTAAGTAGGGTTATTATATAATTTTAGCTTTAATATTTTTTATTATTACTTTCTACTTTAGTTCTTATTTTTATAGAGCTTTTTTTTAAAGTAAGCGCGAAAAAGGGTATATTTTCTTTATAAAGCTTTTAATTTAAATTTAGTAGTACTTAACGAATTTTAAAAATACTTAAACTTTATAAAGGTTTTTATAGTTTTTTTACTCCTTTACTTTAATTACTTTCGCTTTAGTTAGTTATTTATTACTTATTTTATAAAAGTATCCTACAATTTCTATTAAAAACTAGTAAAATTAAGACTTCTTTCTTAAAATTATATACCTTAAGAGTTTAATATTAATAAGTATTTTATTAAGATTAATAAAGTACTTTAAAATATATTACCTTATTTTAAAAAAAGTTTCTTTCTTATTATAAGTTTATTTTAGCTTATAAATACTTATATTATTAAGGAAAGGTTTAATAATTATTAAAATTAAATTAAATAGTATTCTTTATATAACCTTTATAAACTATCTTATTAAGTTTATTACTCTTTAGGGAAGTATATATATCTAAAGGAGTTTTATTAAGGTTATAAAAATAGTTAAAGGCTTATTCTTTAAGTTAAGAGGAATTTAATTATACCCTAAGAATAAATCTAATAATAAGAGAACTTTATAAAGTATAAACTTCTTACTAAATACTTTTATATTTAGTAGCGGGTTAGTATTTCTAATTATTTTTTTATTTAATAATATTACTAAGTTAATAAGCTTTAAGTCGCTATTTTTTATTATTATTAAAAACTAAGGGTTCTTATAAAACCCTTAGCTTTATTTTAAAATATTATATTTTTACCTTTCCTTAAGTAAATTAATTACTTTTAAAAGAAATACTTTTAAAATTAGAATTTCTTATACTTACTAAGCTACGTAAGGTAAAATATTAATCGAGACTAACGTAATTTACCACCTATTTGCACACCCCCACCTTTTAGCACGCCTGAATTGAAACCAACAGTCTCCACCCACCCACAACCAAAATGCCGCGGAAAAAAGCCGACAGAGACGTTTCGCCGAAATCACATCCCTCAAAGAAAATTGATCGGAAGACGGTGGCTCTATCAAAACTAGTCGAGCTGTGAGTTTCAGTGATCGCGAAGTGGCCATTCTCGTACCAAGATTTCCGTATTCGGCACGCCCGAGGCGTCTCTTCAGTATCTGGTTGCCTCCAAGCTCGAGAAACCATGATTTCATTCAGGTGGATGCGATTATGGGGATCCACGGGTACAAGAACGGCATAAGGCGGAAATGACGTCTTGACTTCAATCGCGTGAGCCAAGTCTGTATTCTACATAATCGCACTGGTAGTGTAAACTGCAGTTCGCAGTGCAGTGCAGTTTATTGCTCACGAACGGACGGACCGTTTGAATTGACCATGAGGGCTGCACTGCCAGTTTAGTGCGCATAGGCTGAGTGCACTGGCATTTTGGTTTGGTGGAGTCACACGCACTGAAGGGGCCGTTTGGGGCGCCCACACGCACTACTTGCACTATTAGGAGCCCTGATACTACCTGTGAGCGGCACCGCAGATGTAAGGCGCACACACACACAACTAACAGAGAGTGAAGAACGGGGGCCAATCATTCAATTCATTGATCTCTGAGGATTCCCTTTCGCAAGCTGTGGTCATCCCCAGTCCTTAAATAGCCCCTACTGACGCATTGAGTCCTCGCCTCCAATTTAGGATGACACAGTGGGGGTTTATGCGCGTGACATCGGGCTCGCACACCTAGTCCCCTACTCCAACCACAACTTGAAGCTCCCAAAAGGCAACTGCCGTTCCAAACGCCTCGCAACATCCTGGAACTTGATACCCAAATAAAGGCTCTTCAAGAACATCGTACCAAGGCATCGCATGACCAAACGAGTCCGACCGACGAAGCATTGCACCACTTGGTTAAAGGATGCCAACTGGCCATGCACGGTACCATCCTCTTGGCCGAAGAAAACGACCGGCTTCGTGCAGAAAATTCGAGGCAGAAGAAAAAGAGGCAAATGAGACGTTCATACGTCGCCCATGGTGGCATTTTGACTGCTGCAGAAGGGTTACAGCTTGCAGAAGAGAAAGAGAAGAGGAAAGGAATGTCCAGGTCAGAGTCGAGGGCGTCGCAACGACTCTGCAGCAAATGCAGATTGCCAGGGCATGATAAAAGGAAATGCCCCGAAAATCAGGAATCTAATGAAGATTCGATTCAGCGTTCGATTCATGTAATTTTCTAGAGGACTTATATTTAAGTAGTTTTGTTTTCGGCGCTTGAGCAGTTGGAATCTTGAATTTCTTAGTGGGTCCTGTGCAAATAGGTGGGGGTGTGCAAATAGGTGGTAAATTACGTTAGTAGTATAATAAAGGGATATATAGTTTTTCTTTTTTAAAAAGTCTAAGCTAATACTACTTCGCGGTTAAATAATATCTCTTCTAGAGCTTCTCGTTTTATAGGGTTTAGGGTATTCTTAACTTATACTTTAATTAAATAAAGTCTTTTATTTATAAAATAAATCCTTTTCTTAATCCTAAAGAATTTCCTTATAAAGTACTTAGAGAATTTTCCTTCTTTATTTTCCTAAGTTTTAACTTTATCTTAGCGTTTAAATCTTTATTCTAAGTCGCTTTTTAGAACTAAGCTATTTATAAGTATATTATCTCTTAGGTTAATAAACTTAATTAGTATTTTCTTAGAAAGTAAGGAGTAATTAAATAATAATTTTATAGCTTTAATAAAAAGTATTTTTAAAATTACTAAGACTATAACCCTATTAGGGATTACTATTATCTTAATTAGTATTTAAATATTTTTAATATAGAGGTAAGTTTAAATATAGGATTTAATTAAGATTATACTATTCGTAAAGTTTATTATAAATATAGGAGTTTTTAAAGAAATAATTTAAACTTTATAAGATTTTATAAAGCTTTTATATACTATATTCCCTTAAGATTTTAAGTTAATTAATATATAAAAAACTTTATTTTTTATAAATTTTAATTAGATTTAAATTTTATATATTTCCTATTAAAAGTTTAGAATTCTATTTTAATTATATTATAATAACCTCCTAAGTTTATATAGCTTTACTATTTTTACTATAAAGGTTATATAATAATTAGTTACTTTATATAGGTATTTATAAATGTATTTTTTATCTTTTTCTTTCCCTCTTATATTTATATTATATATAAACTCCTCCTTTAGATTAAATATTTTCCCTTTTTCTATAGAGAGGGTAAAGCTAAGATTATTTACTTTTTAATACTTATAGTTTTTTAAGTCGATTTAATATAGTAAATAGATCTTCCCTTTTAAAGTATAGAAGTATATCTTACTAAGTCTATAGTTAAGCAAACTTTATTAAGTATAGGGTTTTTTAGAAATCGCTAGGGTAGTTATTACTAATTAGGGTTCGCTATCTTCGCTAAGCGCGATAGCTTCCCTTTTTATAGCTTTCTTTATTAAGATTTTAAGTACTTAATCGTAGCTTATACTTTCCCTATTCTTTATAGCTAATAAAGGTATTATAATCTTAGGATTATTCTTCTCTTTATTAAGTTACTTATCTTAATAAACTTTTCGTAAAATACTCCTAGTATAGTCCTTTTATATTACCGCTATCCTAAGGGTAATTTTAAAATAGACTACCGCGATATTAGCTAAAAAAACTATAAGTTTCTTACTAAAAAAGTTAAAAATTATTTAATTTATAATTTTAGCTTTTTTTTACTAGCTTATTCTTTTTCTTAATAGTATATAAGAAAGAGATTAAAGTCTTCTAGAGTAAGTATTATTAAAAAAAGTACTAACTTATCCCTATCTATAGTTTTTTCTAAGATTCTAAGTTTTTTATACTTAAGTATATAAATAGTATTTTATACCTATTTTCCTAAATTAGAAAGTTTTATAGTTTTAGCTATAATATAATTTATTATCCCTTTTTAAGTACTTATTATAGTTTTAAGAAGTATAGGGTAAAGCTTAAATCTTTTTAAGTTTTTAAAGCGTTTATAAATATTATTAAGAATATTATACTTTACCTAAGGGATTACTTTCTTAATATTGTACTTAGCTTTCCCTATTATAGCTATAATAATACTTAGTCCTTAGTATTAAGCTTATTAAAAAGCTACTTTCTAGGCCTCTTTATTATATCGATACTTATCGAAAAGGGATAGGGGTACTAAAGTCTTATTATTTCCTTTACTAAAGAATAGCTCTCCCGTATTAAAAAAATATATTATAAACTTATTATTATAATCTTTAATAAGTAAGATATATATATTTAAGTAGTAACCTAGGAGGTTATAATACTAATAAAGATACTTTAATTTCGGTTTTTAGCTATAAAGTCTTTTTTATAAATTTAAATTAAATAAAGTTCCTTTAGCTTAAGTATTTATATACCCTCCTTCGCGGATAAGTATATTATCTTTAAAGTAAGTATAGTATTTACCTAACTTTAAAATTTCTATTATTTTTACTTACTTCTTATTAGCTTTTACTATATAAATTATTATACTTTCTATTACTATTAAGAGTTTCTTTATTTAGTTATTTTAAGCCTTTATAAGGGTTCTATCTTTTTTATATAAATATAAGGTTTAGTAATAATCTCCCCCTTAGTTTTTTTAAACGTAAGGTCCTTTAGTACTATCTTATTATAATTCCTTTTTATCTTCTTACGAAGTTATTTAATCTTACTATTAAAGGGTTAAATCTTATCTTACTACTTTAAAGCGAGGTTCTAAATAGTAACGAATCTTCTTAATAAAGTTAGCGTAAGAGATTTCTTTAATCGAATTTTTATCTTTATAGAGTAATTTCTTAAAAGCGATTATAACTTTATATAGTATAGTATTTTAAATTATAAGGTTTTAAGATATTTATTCTTTTTATTATTTATAGAAAGCTATCTTATAGAGATACTTATAATAAAAAAGCTAGTTATTTACTTACTTTAGAGTCTTTAGGCGACTTTTATTATATTTTATAAGCTAATTAAGGGGGGTTTTAATTTAATTAATATTCTTAGTATAGTAAAAACGTAAAAGTCTTTTTTTAGCTTTAGGGTAGTTAAACCTTTTAATAAGTATATAGTAATTACTTTACTTTTTTTCTTCTATATAGGATTTAATCTATTTTATATAGTCTTTCTTATTAATATTTTTTTTTATTTTTTTTTAAATTCTTTAAGAAACTAAGTAATATTTTTCCCTTTAAATTTAGATATTAGTAATAAACTACTTTAAAGCTTAAGTAACCTAAGAACCTTATTAGTAATCTCTTACTTAATATCTTACTTATTTTTTAAAGAGGGTATAGTACTTTTTAAAGAGGGTATAGTATTTTTTAAAAAATAATTAGATATTTTTAATAGTTTTACTATAATAAAGAAAGCTTTTATTGGTATATTACCTTAAGATCCTCCTAAAGTATATCCTTTTTAATTAGTTATATTAAGTAAGTAAATAGCTTTAATTATATAGAGAGGTTCGAAAAGAGTATTTTAAGTAAAATACTTCTAATTATAAAAAGTAAAGATACTTATTAAAGTAAGAATTATATCTTTTATAATTATCTAAGTAAGTAAGAGTATAAGATATACCTTTATAAAAGCTATAAGTCTATAGCTTCTTTATATCCCTTTTTTTACTAACTCTTAAGTCTTATCCCTTAGCTTAAGTATATCTTTTTCCTTAGCTATACCTTAGGCCTTAGTATTAATACTCGTTTCTTATAATTATAGATTATTAGTATAACCTTAAGGTAGTATTTTCTTAGACTTTATACTTTCTTTTAGCTTTTACTTTTGCTAATTTATTAGTATTACCTAAGAGTAAGATAATAGATTAAATAAAATATAATATTATCTCGCGTACCTCGGTTCGATATACTATTTAATCGCGATTCTCGACTATAAGGTTAGAAGTAGTCGGTAACTTATATTCTATATTCTTCTATAGAGGGCTAAGGTTTCCTTTATTAATAAGTATAAAACTATAGCTCTTTACTTTTTATCTTAAGGGCTTTTTCTTTAATATTCTAAGATTTAGTTTACGCTTAGGAGACTAAAATTTTTAATAGGGGAAAACTACTAATAGCTTATAGTAATATAGTAAGATAAGGTTACCCGCTTATAACGACTTTGTAGAATTCTTCCCTAATTAGCGGATACTTAATATTAGCTTATTCTTCTTCTTTAAATTAAATAATTCTTATTATTCGTAAAGCTTTCTTTCTTATTCTTTATTTCTTCTATTATATTAACGTGAGTATAAGTTAATTACGCTTATAGTCGATACGTCGCGATACCTTTACTTCCTTTAATATTAAAGTATACTTAATCGGCTTAAACTAGTTAATTCTTTAGCGCTATATAAACTTCTACTCTCGTCTAGCTATCCGTATATACCTAATTTAATACTATCTACTTAGCTAGGCCTCCTTTTATATCTTTTCTAAGTATTTTTAGGTTTTTAGTATTATTTCCTCTTCCTTAGTTCCCGATATCTCCGCTCCCTACGTTCTAACTCCCTCTCTTATATACCTAAGCGCCTTAGTTCTCTTCTCCTTATAATTCTCTCTCTCTCTTTATATATCTATCTCGCTTTTTCTAGTTTTTAGGGCGTTAGCCCTTTTTCCCGCTAAACTACTAACGCTAGATATAAAAGGGCTATTATCTAGTAATTTATTTCTATTTTACCTTATAAGAGATTTATAGGGAAATAAAATAACTCTTATTATTAAATATAATAGATATAGACTTTCCGCCTTAGTAGATTGCGGAGCTATAAGTAACTATATCTCTCCGGATATAATAAATCGTTATAATATTCCGTACTAAAAAAAAGAATAGCCTTATAAGCTATTTTTAGCCGAAGGAAGACCTTTTAACTATAATAACGGGGAAATAGAATCCGAAGCCGAATTCGAATACTCTATTAGATATAATAACCTAAAGGATACCTTCGATTTATTATCTATAAAATACGACTTAATACTAGGACTCCCCTTTTTATAAAGATATAATCCTTTTATAGATTAGAATAAAGGCTTTCTAAGGTTTAATAACGATACCTTAGATATTCCTCGCTATAAGTAACTAGATAAGGAATTATCCGGAAAAAACCCCTCGACTAAGCTATAAGTAATTAAAGAGCCCGAGGATAAGGAAGTTACTACTTATCTTATTAAAAAGCCTATAATAGAGCCTATAAAAAGGCCTATACAAGAGCTTATAAAAAAGAAGCTATAAAAATAGCTAATAGTAAATCTATAGAAATAGCTAATATAGAAGCCTATACTACGAATAGTAAAGCTATAGAAATAGCTAATACGGAAGCCTATATAAATACTACGAAAGAAAAAGCTTATAATTACGAAAATATCCTTAAAATTATACTAGAAAAATATCCTACCTTATTTTAAGATCCCCTAGATAATAGGCTACCCCCTCGAGGTAGCTAGGATTAAGCTATAAAATTAAAGAAAACTTTAAAGCCTAGATTTAAGAAAATCTATAACCTTAACGAAAAATAACTAAAGCTATTAAGGGAATATATCGACGAAAATCTTAAAAAAGGCTATATAAGAGATTTTAAGTCTAAATATCGAGCCCCCGTACTATTTGTACCTAAGGGTAGTAAGGATAAAGAAAAAATACGCCTTTATATTAATTATAGAGAATTAAATAATAATACTATAAAGGATAGAACCCCTTTACTTTTAATATTAGAAATTCGAGACCGTCTAGCCTATAAAAAATATTACTTAAAAATAGACCTAAAATCGGCTTATAGCTAGATATAGATTTTAGAAGGAGATAAATATAAAATAGCCTTCGGAACTAAATATAGCTTATACGAATTTTTAGTAATACCTCTAGGGCTTACTAACGCCCCGGCTACCTTCTAAAAACGTATAAATAATATACTACGGAAATACCTAGATCTATTCGTTACCGCCTATTTAGACGACTTTATTATCTATTCGAATACTAAGGAAGATTATAATAAGTATCTAGATACGGTTTTAAAAGCCCTACTAAAAGCTAATTTATATATTAAACCGGAAAAATACGTATTCTATACCTAGGAAATCGAATTCCTAGGCTATATTATAACCCTTTATAATATAAAAATAGACCCCTATAAATTAGAAGCTATAAGCGGCTAGCCTACGCCTAAATCGATAAAAGAAGTATAATTTTTTATTAGATTCGTAAATTACTATCGACGATTTATTAAGGATTTTTCTAAGGATATACTACCTATCCTAGTAGTAATAAAATTAGCTAGAAAAAACCCCTATAATTAGACTCTAGAAGCTACGATAGCTTTTAATAGGCTTAAAAAGCTACTAACTTCGGCGCTTATACTATATACTTATAGCCTTAATAGGCCTTACGAATTAAAGACCGATACCTTTAATTTTATCCTAGGAGCCTAATTAAGTTAAAGGGACGAAAATAATATCCTTAGGCCTATAGATTTCTATTTAAAAAAGCTTATAGGGCCTAAATTAAATTACCCTATATACGATAAAGAATTCCTAGCTATATTTAACGCTTTTAAGGAATTTCGGTACTATTTGCTAGGAAATAACTATAAAACTAAGGTCTATACGGACTATATGAATATTACTTATTTTTCCTTAATATAATAGCTTAACGGAAGATAAATCCGTTAAGTAGAACATCTATCTAAATTTAATTACGAAATTATATATAAAAAGGGAACCGAAAATAACTATACTAACGCTATAAGTCGAAGGCCCGATTATAATACTACTAATAATATACCCTATACGGAAACCCTATTATAATATAATAATAATAATAACCTAAAGTAGTAATCCTTAAATTTACTATTTAAAGTAAAAGGGGATAACTCTATAATAGAGCTACTAAAAAATACGTATAAAAATATAGATTTTTCGAAATATAAGAAATATATTACGTAGAAATATAACCTAGCCTATTATAAAAATAAGCTATTTTAACCCTTAATTCTAAAGAAGCTATTATAAAGGATTTTTACGAGAGCCCTATCTACGGATATTAAGGAATAGTATAAACCTATAATAGGCTAAAAAACTATTATAATACCTATAATTTATAGAAGAAAACGTAGCTAATAATAAATAACTATAATATTTATAATAAATCTAAGGTATCTAGGTATAAGCCTTACGGCTATTTCTAGCTTATAGAGGTCCCGGATTTACCTTAGGAATCTATAGCTATAGATTTTATAACGAAATTACCGAAATCTATAGAGCCGATAACTAATATCGAATACGACTCTATATTAGTTATAGTCGACCGGCTTACTAAATACGGATATTTTATACCTATTAAAGAAGCTATTATAGCCGAAGATTTATCTTATATTTTTATAAGATATATAGTAGCTAATAGAGGCCTTCCGAAAATTATAATTACGGATAGAGATACTAAATTTACTTCTAAATTCTAGACTACCCTAATGCAAGCCTTAAGAACTAAGTATAAATTATCTACTACTTTTTACCCTATTACGGACGGAATTACGGAAAGATTAAATCAAACCTTAAAATAGTACCTAAGAAGCTATATAAATTATTAATAGGATAACTAGTTAATATAGCTACCTATAGTATAGCTAGCCTATAATACCTCTATATCGGAACCTATAAAAAATATACCTACTATAGCTAACTATAGGTTTAACCCCGAAGCCTATAGGTCTTCTTTACCTAAAGAAGTCCTAGCCGAAAAGGCTATATTAAGTACGGAATAACTAAAAAGCCTATACTCTTCTATTAAAGAAGAACTAGAATTTATTAAAGATCGATTTTCAACCTACTATAATAAAAAGTACTAAAAAGAGCCTAATTTAGATATAGGGGATAAGGTCTATCTTATTAAGAAGAATATCTCTTCTTCTAGACCTAACGAATCTCTCGACTATAAGAAAATAGGACCTTTTAAGATAAAAGAGAAGCTATCGAATCTAGTATATACGCTAGATTTACCTTCTACTATTTCTATTTATCCTACTTTTTATATCTCTTTACTAGAACCTACCCCGAAAAACGCTAAATTAGCTACTACTATAGATATAGTAATAGAAAAAGACGAATACGAAGTCGAAGCTATACTAGCTAAAAAGATAGAAGAAGGTCAATACTTCTATCTAGTTAAGTAGAAGAACTACCCTTCTTCTGAAAATACTACGAAGCTATTTATAACTATCTACTTAACTATCGATATAACTAAATAAGAGGCCTATAGGAAAGGCAGGAAGGTAACTACCTAACCTTTAAGTTACTCTTTAACCTAGGAAGCTAGAGACTATTAGGATAACTATATCGAACTATCGATATAGCTATATAAGAGGCCTATTAGAATTATAGGAGAATTATTAGATAACCTCTAAGTTATACCTTAATTTATAATACGGATAAATACGGCTAGGAAGGGGTCTAGATAGTAAGAAAAGGGGGTATTCCTATTAAGGAAGATTATATATATAAGGAGGCTTTTCCTCCCTCTCTTCCCTCTTCCTTTTCCTCCCTCGCTAGCTTAAATTACTACTATAACACAATAATAACACACAGCCTACCTTTAAATACAGACTCTTTCCTAGAGCCTAGCTCTAGCCCTACCTTTACCCTTAGTTATCTAAGCTTAGCCTAGCCGGCTTAGTATTTCTAGGGAGAAGTAGTAAGACTATATAGACCCCTCTTGCTAAGTAATACCCTCTACGACTACGG
This sequence comes from Hirsutella minnesotensis 3608, assembly GCA_000956045.1. Taxonomy (NCBI): domain Eukaryota; kingdom Fungi; phylum Ascomycota; class Sordariomycetes; order Hypocreales; family Ophiocordycipitaceae; genus Hirsutella; species Hirsutella minnesotensis. The sequence continues at coordinate 245,010 of KQ030543.1, read as the reverse complement.
ATAAACAACGTACCCTAGTATAGCCTCTACTATCTATAGTACCTACGAAGTAACTATACGTCTATTTAGCTAGATATTAGTTATTCCGTAATAAGATATAGGCTAGCTTTAGTAAGTATTTAAAGGACTTTTCGTACTTTTGCTTTATAATTAGCTTTAGAGCTACTCGAATAGGTTAAAATATTATCTAAATATACTATAATAAAATTATTTAGGTATTTACGTAATATGCTATTTTTATATCGCTAGAATAATACTAAAGCTTTACTTAGGCCGAAGGGGTATATAAGCTATTTATAAAGCCTAAATCTTATATAGAAAGTAGTCTTCTACTTATACTTAGGGGCTATACGGATTTTATAGAAAGCCGCTATAATATCTAATTTAGTAAACTACTTAGCTTTAGCTAAGTTCTATAAGGTCTCTATAATTAAAAGTAAAGAATAGTAGTCGCGCTTAGTAATTATATTTAACGCCTAGTAATTATAGTAAAATTATACCTTTTTATTAGGCTTCCTTACGAATAGTACTAATACTATAGTAGCTAAACTACTCGCTTGTAGAGATATATGCTTATACTATAAATTTCCTATAAAAAGCTTCTCTATAGATATACATCTTTCCCGATCCTCTTAGCTATATAAGAACCTATAATACGGACTTTTAACCTTTAAACCTAGATTTACTAGGGTTAGGGTTATATATTAGGGTTATAAAATATCTAGGAAAATTCAACGTCTTTTACTCTATACTATATATATTATTTCCTATTTAGGAAATACACGGCTAAATTACGGCAAGTGGCGGCATCTTCTAGGTTGGGCAATACGAGTGGAATGGTCATGTGGTTAGACCGCACAGACCACTTCCGCGCGAACCTTAACTACGTAAAGTCAAATATCTCGGAAACAAAGATACCGAAAAATCAGCTAATAATATGCCTAGAACCCACTTTTTAGGCGCTTTCACATGCCGGTCTTTCCGGACCCGTAAGTAGCCTAGTTCTCAAGATATTCAGCTATAAGTATGGACGCTTCTCCCTGGATAGTTCAGATAGATCATTAACACAGACATCTCAACAACTCACTCATCTTTTAACCAATTCACACGTGAAGACCACTATTCTGATCGTGATTTTTCCCTCTATTTTACACACATCTATCCTACCCACAATAGCCTACCCAAATAGGCTATTTTTCCTGCCCTTCAACATACCTTCCACTGTGACCTGCTTTAACATCGCTCGAATAAACCCCTTATTTAAGAGGTCTTTTAAGGTCTTTTATAAAACTAATAGCTTTTTACGCGATATATTATAAAGTAGTCTCTATAGTATAAGTAGCTTATTACTATTTTTATTAAGCTATAGGTTTACCTTATAGTCTATACTAAGTTAATATAGCGATAACTTTATAGCTTTTTTAAGTAAAAATAAGTAGTAGAACTTTTCTAATACTTTAGCTAGAACCCTCTCGCTAGGGTTGATTAGTAACTTTAGTTAAAGCGCCTTTTCTATATTTACTAAGCTAATTACTTAAATCGAGAACGCGTTATACTTCTAGCGTCTTTTTATATATTAATACTTTACTATAAATACGGCTATTAATATAAGTCTTACGCTTTAAATCGCGCGTACTTTAGCGGGCTTTTCTTACCTTACGAGGCGTATTATTACGCCTACTCTTCTATAGAATACTTTCCGTTTAGTAATATTATATATAACTTAATTCCTCTCTAACTAAGGCTAGCCTAGGAATATATCCTAGCTAAGGCTTAGTATAATATACGCGAAAATACGTTTATTAAAACCAGCGGTCTTAATAATAATAGCTATAACTCCTAAAGACGTAATACTTTCTAAGGACTTTAAAAACCCCCTAATTTATCGCGGCTTTAAGTTAATAAGAGGGATCCGAAACTTCTAGATAACCGCTTTATTAATTACGGTATAGTAGTTATATCCTATATTAACTAAAACGCGTATAGGATTACCTCGGTTAAGCTATATATTAACGAGTACGGGTTAGCTATTTATATATAGCTTAAATACCTTCTAGTCTAGGATATTTACTTTTAAAAGCCCCGGCGCTTACTTTCGTACTAAGGCTACTCGTTTCCTATTAGCTCGTCTTCTTTACTAGATATTATAGCTAATTCCGAATTATCGCTAGTCTATAGCTACTTTACGTAAGCGTTCGCGGGTTATTTCGTTTTTACTTTATTAGGAAAGACTACTTTAGCTAGGTAGTCTACGATAATATATCCTATCTAACTATATTAGAAATAATAGCGCTCCTTCTTAGGTATTGTATCTACCTTACGATAATCTTTTAGCTTTTAACTAGCGCGATTTACGTCCGCTATTTTAGTATCTTTATTAGAGTCGTAACTTCGACTACTATAGGTTTTATTACTACTATAGATAACGTCCTATTTTTTAACGTATTTTAATCTTAATAATAGCCTCTAAAGGGATTAAACTTACTCTATATATATAGTACGGGTAGGTATTATATAGATAGTTACTAGTTATAGCTCCTAACTTAGGGCGCTTTTTAAGTAGCTAATTTTAACTTTTTCTAGCTATATAGCGCTACTAGAATCTATAAGTTCTCTTTTAAAGCGAGGGATTAGAGCCGTAAAACTCTTATTATCTTTCTATTTTAAAGAACGGAGCTTATCTAGCGTATAAGCTTTTACGTTTAGATCTCTATAGTACTCCTCTAAGTACTAGAGATATTATTCGGGGTCCGAATTTCTACTTCTTCCTCTAGCTTCTATATAAGCGATAGTTATCTATTAGGGGGCTCCTCTAAGCTAGACGTAAATATAAGCAAACTAATTAGACTTACTTTTAATTACCTTTCCGTTTATATAAAGTTTATTTTTTATTTTACTTAACTAAGCGCGGAACTTAGGTTAAGTGCCCTTGAAACGAGGTAAATTAGAGAGGGTTAGCCTTATCTTCTATATTAGCGTAGTAAGTAATTAGTCTAATTCGTATAGGGGTTCTAGTTTACTCTTTAGCTCGGTCTCTAGAAGCGTCGGCCTTAAAGTAGTTAGACTATCTTATAGTATTCGAATCTACTCGCGCGTTACCTCGCGATTTACCTCGCGCTTAGCGCGTAGAGCTTATATTTACTTATCTATTTAACTTATTATTTATATAACGAGATAGGAAGTTCGCTCCGGAGAGCTCCTATCCGCGAGGGTCGTATTTATAGTTATCGAGCTCTAGATATATAAGAGGCTAGCCCGGAGTTTATTTAATAAGTAGGTAACTATATATTATCTATCTAGAGCTAAGGAAGAAAGGAAAGAAAATTCGAGGCGAAGCCTCGAATTTCGAAGTTATATATATATATAGTATTAGTATAGTAACCGGCTCTGCTTTATAGAGCCGGTATTAGAGTACGAATCTCCGGACCTAGTATAACCGGGTCCACTATGCCGGGCGTAGCCTGTAACATATGAACTATATTTAGTAACTTTCTAGGAGCCTTAATTTTAGACGCACTAAATTCAAAACCGCAGATAGGGATACTATTAATTCTGCGCTCTCTATTAAACATAGCGTTCTCGTCAAAGTATCGAGCATCTACCCACTACAACGGGACTCGGGTTATCGGGCGGGTACCTATAGCCTGGAAATCATGGCCTCGCTTTATCTCAAACGTAAAGCCATTCCTCACGTCACCGGTAGCATAAAGCAGCACACTAACGTTAGTATCGGCGTGGGATCTTACCCAATATGCCCAGTAATCCTTAAAGGGAGATCCGTTATAGATCAATAATTCGACTATAAAAGCGCTATTAGGGCTAGTAGGGGCTACCGATGGTACTCGTGGGGCCGAAGTTGGATTCGTAGCTTTTCTTCCTAGTAGCGGTAGAGGTAGTAGCGGCAGACGAGGTACTACGCCTTCGATCTTTTAGGGTATAGGCGATATTATTAACCTAGTATTAGCGTAACTATTAATATATATCTAGCAAAACTCGTAATTTGTTGAATTTTGGATGGTATAGTTGACGTAATTAAATAGAACCTATTTATACGACACGGTTAGCTCTAGGAGCTGAGATTTCGGTCCACTTTCCTACTTCGGCAGGTGTATTATCGGCTGACCGCGACGCTAGCGTAAGCAATGTAATAATGCAATATCGGGCGACTAACACTATTTAGGACCCAAAACGAGTATGTCTCTGCGTCCCGCAAGTTATTCGCAAATGGGATCTTAAACACCGGGATCTAGACGCCTCGTTAATAATAGTATTAATTATAGTACTATAGATAGAGAGGCGCTCTTTTATAAGAATATCCCTAGATATATAAAATAGCTAAAACGCGGCTAGTTACTTATCGCTAACCTAATATGCTATAGTTAATATCTTTAGAAAATATAATATATACCTACTCTCTCGCATCTTAGGTACCTTACTATAGCGATACGGAATATATCCAAGATATAGATATTTATTAGCTATATATTACCTCGGTCGATAAATAGTATATTCTCCGAACGTAGTTCTCTTTACGTAATAGATAGACCGTCTACCCGCTAGTTACGTAGTAAGGAAATCCCCCCTAGATAATAGCTATGCCGTAGTAAAGGTAAAGGGACTCCTAGTAGCCTATATTCGCGCTAGAGGTTCTAGCTAACTAGCCTACTTATAGGACTAAGACGCTAACTAGGGCTTACAATTAAGGGTATAAGCTCCTATTATTATAATAGGATTAGCTCTCGAATCCTCCGACTTATAACCTAATACGGCGAGCCCGAGGTATAGGGCTAATCTTAACCTCTAGGTATACTAAACTAGATTAAGCTAGTAGTACGGAGATAAGAAGCTATATATTATATTATATACTAGCGGTTAGAAGGCTAGTAGCCTTTTACAATACGAATTACCCTAGTATATTTAGTATAGCTTACTTTATTAGCTCTTAACTACGCTATATTAGAATAAATCCTATAGCCGCTTACCCGACTTAAAGGAAGGTAGGATAATACTATTAACCTTAATATAACTATAATTCCGGCCTTCCGTAGGTATACTTACTAAATAGAGTAGCTATACTTTAGATAGTATCCCTATATATACTATATAGCTATATTTTTTAATATTAATAGAGTCTACCTTAGTAATTAGTCTCTTGTCTAAGGTAGTATTTAATACGTATAATTATAAAAATAGTTTATTAGTAATATTTTACTCTTTTAAGTTAGATTATCTATTCAAAATTTATATAAATACGTCTCTACTAGCCTATAAGTTATAACGAAGCTAGTAAGTTAGATATTAATATATTAGAAAGTTTATAGTAGTCTATCTAGGTAACCTTAGTAATATTAACTACTTTATTTAGTTAGTTAACTTAAATCTCTTATTTTACTAGTCCTAGTCTAGACTACCTAAGTTACTATAAAACTATATGTTACGGAATGTAACTTATGTGTGCGGGATCCCTTGTAAAAGGGCCCTTAATAAGCCGATTTACCCATTATAGTCTCTAACCGAGGCTATAGCACGACCTTTTAGCAGAGATAGTAACTCTCTTTTGCCGTTCCGTTACAAATGGTAGTAATTCTATTTATGCATAAGGTCACGTGATAGAGAGAGTAAATAGTTGGAGGTTCGAATCCCCGCCGTGCGCGCTTATAAACCGCAGGGTAGCCTAGATAGCACCCCTCTCTCTTCCTTACGTGATCTATGCCACGGTCGGGCCCCCGGGCCAACGAGACAGAGGCGTCTACGGAGCCGGCTATAGGGGCAATAAACCCTAGAAGGTCCCGCTTGCATACTGAGGATAGTACTCTCTTTCTGCCGTGGGGGGGGCAATTGTTACGGAATGTAACTTATATGTGCGGGATCCCTTATAAAAGGGCCCTTAATAAGCCGATTTACCTGCTATAGTCTCTAACCGAGGCTGTAGCACGACCTTTAGCAGAGATGGTAACTCTCTTTTGCTGTTCCGTTATACTATAGGCCCTACTATTTATAATATATAGCAGTAGGGGCTAGGTAGGAACGAAATCTAAGCTTAGCCCGATTTTATTATAAGAGAGCTAAGTACTGGGGTTAAAATTAGTTAAGGGATAGATATAAAAGAAAGTTAATAAGGATAACTAATAGTAAATACTCTAATCTTACGGCTTCCTTCTCTTAGCGATAGAACTTATAAAAAGTCGTCTTATAGTTCTAAGGTTAGCTTACGCCTCTTACTACTAGATCTCTTACTAATACCTCTTAATAGAGATAATAACTAATAGATAAATAGGGAAGGCTTTTTATCTTTCTAGGTATAGATATCTCTTCTTTCCCTAACTTATTAGTATAAAATACTAATATATCCGGTTTAGATATAATATTAGCTCCTCTAAAGTTTAAACTATATATTCCTATACTATAAAGATAGTGAAAGAAGAATCGCCTAGCTTTTATATCCTATAAGTATCGTAAAGATATTACCTTATCGAAAGCTAAAAGTAAAGCTTAATCGTAATAATTAAAGTCTATAAGGTTTATAAATATATAAGGTATATAGTAGAGAAGAGTATTCTATAAGAATTATAAGGTTACTACTAATATTCCTAAAGTAGGGAGGATATAGCGATACTCGATTTAGACTCTCTAGATTAGCTTATTAAGAAACGACTTAAAAAGCCTTTATTATACGTATTAAATACGTATAGCTACTAGCTATAAGCCCGTAACTAACCTAACTACTATAACGCTTACTAGCTATTTAATTATAACCTTAGTATAACCCCTCGGCTAGTATTAGCTTAAGCGGCTAGTATTAAATATCAAAGGCTTAGGTTAAATACGGATATATAAGGGATAGGACTATATTATCTAGACTTCTATACTTACTTTAATACTTATTATACCCTCTCTCTTATATAGCTTATAAAGCTATTTAATAACTATCGATATAACTATTAATATAACTAAATAAGAGGCCTATAGGAATTATAAGAAGGTAACTACTTAACCTTTAAGTTACCCTTTAGTCTTAGAAGCTAGAGACTATTAGGATAACTATATTAAACTATCGATATAGCTATATTAAAAGCTTATTAAAATTGCGGGAGGATTATTAAATAACCTCTACTAGCGGCGGAGGGGACGAGACTAGCGGGCAACCTAGCTAGTAAGTAAGTAAATAAGGCGGGCGCGGTAGGGGCGGGAGTAATAGCGGGCGGGGGCGGTTACTAGCGAGAATAGCTAGGGCGCTAGCGAAGGTAGCGTTAGTCTCTTAAGCCCGGGCTTAGTCCTAAGCCTAGCTTTCTAAGACTAGGCGTTAAAGCTCCTCCTAACGCGCTATAGCCTCTATATAGCGCGTTATCGCCTCTATATAGTAGTAAATAAACTTATTTAAGCTAGACGCGACTTAATTTTAAAACTATAGCTATTACTATATAAGTACTTACTAAAGTAGCGCTAGGTTATAATTATAGCGCGACGAGGCGGGATAGATAATTACTAGGGGGGCGGCGGCGAGGGCGGTAAAAGTAGCGGGGGCGGCGGTAGTAATAGTAAATAAGGAGGCGTATATATCTATAACGGGGGTAAGCGCTCGGCGGGCTACTTTTAGTAGTAAGGAGAAGTAATAAGCAACGGCCTAGAACTCCTCTATTAAGATAGCGTAGTAGCGAAGCTAGTTGGCCGTCTTAGCTTAAGTAAGCGTCTCGATAGCTTAGTTTACTTTCGATAAAGCCTTTATATTATATATAGCGCGGCGTAGTCGCGGGTCTCTAGCGAATAAGTACTTATCCTAGAAGTACTTATACTTTTTATTATAGTAGCGCTAGTTAAAATTACTACTACTAAGGTAGTACTTAGTAGCCTTATTACGTTATAGTTTATCTAAGTAAGGTATATATATATAGGCGATTATCTTAAGCTCCTAACTATCCTCGTTATTACTATTACTTTTAATAGCCTAAGCGCTAATAGCGTAATATAGTAGCGGAGGGGGAGGGGGCGGAGGCGTAGTAGTAGCGGATATAGCGAGGGCGGCTATAAGGATAAGAGGTTAAGGGGGCCGAGTAAAATATAGTAAAAAGATAAGGTAGCGGTAAGTAGCGGTAGTAAGGCGAGAGTAGTAGTAGAGGGAGAGTACGAAGCGGGCGTAATAAGCTTACGTATACTAACGTTCTAATAGCATTAGTAAAGAAGAAGGGAAAAGACCGGAAGGGGGAGGGGGGCGGTAAGACTATTTATATACCCTAAGGCTAGATATAGCGCGGAGCCGGCCTAGCCGCTAGTAAATACTAGTTAGTAAGATAATAGCGCGCGGGGTAGGGCTAGCTAGGTTACCTAGAGACGCCGAGGTAGTCTATACGCGAGAGACGGGCTAAGTATAAGGCGGCTACTATATTAAGTAACCTAGGAGCGGAGGGGTATATTACGGACTCGAGCTATAAGCTCGGGTCTATATATAGCTATTATATAACGGGAGCCCGCGCTCTAAAGCGCGTGCCCTAGAGGAGGGGCGCCTATAAGTTCCTCCTCTCTATATAGTTATTAATACTATTATTAACGCTTATATATAAATATACTAAGGCTAGTTCTTTATAGTTTATTTCTTATATAGTATTTTCTTTATATACGTTTTATAAGTTATAAAAGAAGAGGGATTTACCCCGCTTTTCTTATATATTTTAATAATTGTTTTAATATTAAATTAAGATCTTAGTTATAATAGAAATTTAATAGGATAATAATAATACTAGCTACTTTAGTAAGTAAAGAAGATAGAAAATATTAAAATAGGTTATAGCGGAAGGTATAGTATAGAGTAGGTAGATTATAAGATAAAGGGAAATCCGAGGATTATTATAATCTAGGGTATGTAGTAACTAGATAAGTATTAGGGGAGAAAAGTATAATTAAATTGCTTAGTTCTATCTATAGAATCCTAGGAGAATCGGCCGCCTTTTATAGACAAACCAGCAGGAAGGGGGTAATAAATTAACCTATAAGTAGGCCTATATTATAGCGCTAAAAATAGCCTATAATATTATAGTCTTACTACTTAAATTAGTAGCTTAGTTATAAAGTTATTTATAATAGAAGGTAACGAGTTACTAAAAGATTCCGGGTAGCAAACTTAGATTTATAATACCCTTCTTATTATAAGATAACTAGCAACTAAAACTAAGTAGGACTTTTCCTTATATTTTCCTACGGTTATCCCCGCGTAATCTACGGGAAATCCCTAGATAACTAAGCGGAATATCTCTTACCGTTATCCTACGGTTATCCCCGCGCTATCTATAGGAAATCCCTAGATAACTAAGCGGGATATTTCCTACCGTTATCCCCCGGTTATTACTATATAATCTACGGGAAATCCCTAGATAACTAAGCGGGATATATCCTATAGTTATCCCCTAGTTATTACCGCACTATCTACGGGAATTTACTAGATAACTAAGCGGGATACTTCCTAATATACGTCCTACGGTTATCCTTACGCAATCTACTAGAATTCCGAAAGCGCCTTAATAAATAACGGCACGGGTTACGAGAAGAAAGCTTTAAGATATCTATAGGTAATATAAAGGAAATCCTAGGGATTTCCCCTAATACTTTCCTTTTTATTTTCCTTATATTAAGTACTTAAGATTAATAATTAACTAGAATAAAGAGGATAGAGAGGAAGAGAATATATATTTAATCGCACGTTTTATCCGGTAATTAGCCCGTAATATAGGTTTATCCTACGGTAATTAGTCTGGCTAGCCTATATAACGGACGGTAATTAGCCCGCACGATACGGATCCTACTTAGGAAGGGGAGTCCGTAGTACTTCTATTAAGTTCTACGATTTTCTTAGCTTTATATCTTACTTAATTCTTTTCCAATTAGTAAGTAAAGATATACTTTATATAGGTAATTTTCTACCCTATACTACTAGATATAGTATATATTTTATATATCCTTATATAAGTAGAGAAAGGCATAAGAAATCGGATTTTATATATTATAAGCCTCCCTTACTAAGTAAGACCGAGTATATCCGAGTATATATATATAATTAGTATAGTATATACTTATAAATATTAACGCTTATATATACTAAGGCTAGTTTATAATAGATAAATAGCTTAAAGAAAAGCTTTAGTAGGTCGTAGTCCCTCTATATTTAGTAGTTTAATCCTTTTAGTATCCGTAAGAGCTTGCTATAAAGCCGTAATCTAAGTAGGTATCTCTTTCTTAGTAAGCATAATTATAAGTATATACTATACTATATACTATACTACTTATATATATACTCGGATATATATAGCAAGTGCGTAAATGTTAGGCATTACTATCGAGAGTGTATAGTAATTAAGCTAAAATGCGTCCCGTATAGCGGACCGCACGAGTAGTTTAGATAGAAGTGTAGGATAAGGAACCTGGGCAACAATGCATGGACGTTGCTAACTATTTACAGTGGACGTTGCTGTCGTTGCTGACTTAGTGAGGGGCCCGTGAGTGTACGGACCCGCGAACCTATGGGCTCCCGCAGGGCAGGAGGCAGGCGACTGGAATCACCCGGACTTGGAAGAAAAGATGGAATAGAATGCGTAAGGATCTTTATCACCATTAATCATCAATAACATTGGATTTTGCAGGGTCTCTTGTTCGAGTTTAATCGCGATCAAGCCGCTCTTGGGTAGCGGTGCAATCCACGCCAAGACCATATAACTCATTATGGGGCTGCTATGACAAGGTCAATGCTACCGTGTGGATCTGCATCGCGCCATATCTTATACTGAAAATTATATCCCTTGGGATCAAAAGTGCCAGACAGCGGAGACTCGAAATACGAAATTAGCAATTGCCGAGGTCTCCATAGGCTGGCAAAACGAGCGGTGAAGGAAGTATCCAGACGTCTAATTCTTTACTTATAGACTTGCGTATTCAGTCTCCAATATTGCTCATTCGGCTCTTTCTATCATCGCTTTTCACCGTCTACTTATTGTCATTCTTTCCATCTCGGCCCTTTAAGCATGTTCCTTAAGCTCGGTAGAACGCTAGCCCTTGCGCTGCTCGTCGACGGAACTGCAGCAGCGGCTGTCGACAGGAGGATAGTCGGCGGAAACGCCGCAAACCCCGGCGACTTCCCCTTTGTCGTCTACATTGACCTCAACAAGACACCATGGTGCGCCGGCACGTTGTTGGATGGCAGCACTGTTCTCACGGGCCTCCCACTGCGTCTCACAACCGCTTGATCCAAACTTAAAGGTCGTAGCAGGCACTACAGTAAGTCTGATTCTCCTCGACCACACCCAAAAGCTTGAAGCCACCTAGCGAGTCTGGGGTGTGCGGGGTGTATACGTTTGCCTAAAGCAGGGGGTGTTGTCGCCAGCGGCACAGCTCCACCGCCGCCTTGGATGTGAGCACATGTTTCCGGATGAGCTCAAGGGACTCACGCTGGTCGAAGAGAAACTCATTGCGTTAAATTCGTGTTATGGGTTTGTCACAGGGTATAGCATTCTATGTGGCTAAAGGCAGACTATAAGTTATCCGAGGCATGTCAAAGGCTACATTACGGTATTCCCAAACAATGTTCAGGAGCTGGTGACAAAAGTGCTTCCCCATCCGCTTATGAGAGTCATGGAAGAGATCCACGTCGCCTAGCAGGGCCCGGAAAAACCAGGACCGAGCGATCTTTCGAGTCTCCTATCGGTGAGGCGGCGAGCTATTGAGAGGGCCCTTGCATGGCTGAAGAATAACCCACACTATGCTGAGATCGAGATCGATGTGGCAGAGATGGAAAGTTGGGAAGCACTGCCGCATTGGGTGCCGTCGTTGGTATACGATCGCATGGAGCGAAGCGAGCCGTCCGCAAGAGAGAAGACACGAACGGCGCAAGTCGTGCCGCCAACGGAGCGGGCTATGGATGACGAGGGCTCGGTGGAGACCGAAGAGATCCTCACTGCACTCCATCAAGGAGAAGACTCCCCTAGATGCGAGACTGAAGGACTAGGGGAGAAGGAGTTATACGAGTCTCGACCTAAAAGCGACGCGGTGCCGGACGCTCGACGGCATCGTGCTCGTATCGAAGGTGCGGGAGAGGGATTTGGTGGGGAACCGGGTTCCCGAGGAGATAAATGCTGCACAGGCCAGACTCGAGAGGCTAAGCGAGGGGACTGTGCAAGAGGCCTTGAGCTGGTTGGCCGCCGGCGGGGCAAAGAAACCTTTCGTTCCTTAATGCACAAGGCATACCATGGTATCGTGATTTGCTCAAACCATACCAAGTCTTAGCGGGATATACCATACCAGTGCCAAGTCATACCGGACCATTCCGATTACTAAGCTAGACTAAACTCATAGCCTTAATATAGACTCTATATTGCGCGATATAGGCAGTAAGATAGTGCGAGGAAACCAAAGTTCTACATTATTTTAGGAATATATTTCTTACATTCTCGGGCCGTACTATCGCCTCAGTGCTATACTCTTGTTTAGTAAAATTCGACTAATACGAAAATCTTAAACTAGCTAGCTAATGTCGAAATCTCCAGCTTGATCCGTGCCCGACAATAGCAAATGCCATACTAGGCGATTACACCGCACTATTCTCACGGAACTCTGACCACATATTGGTCATATGCAGCGCCTGACCCCTCGTAAACTCGTTAATGCAGTCGCTATGCTATTTATTAGCCTCAAATTCTAGGTTCCCGTCGTCGAGACCAAGGTGTCACATACTCGCCTGAGTAGTCCATGTAGTTATGAATGGGATCTAGGCCCATATCACTCGGTCCTTGACGCATAGGGCAAGTATCCTGGTTCTCGTTGCATGACGACACACATCCAGCCGGATTGTTACAGGTTGTGTCGTCGGTCATGGCCGGAGTGTCGCAGATCATATCTCCTCCGTCTACTTCGTCGCACCCTCCCTGGAAGACATGAAACAGACCATTCCAGTGTCCGGCCTCATGGACCGTGACGAGGCCTTCGTTAAAGCCTGTAACGTTGCCGCCCGGAAGCGTCCCTTGCCGGACTACGATTCCGTCCATAATAAAGTCAGGACTCGACCGGGACGCAACATTTAGAGGAAACGTAGAGTAGCCTCCTAGATCATCCGGGAGGCTCTCTACATAATAAAAGTTTAGTGTTTTGTAGTCGCCCCGACGGAGCTGCCTCTTCATCTCAAACGCAGCCTCATTGTCTACGTCGCGCTCCCCGTTAGAGATTTGCGTAGGTCCGTAAGCCCACGCATTATTAACTACTCGACCGATGCCCTGGAGGTTGTATTGTATATTAGCAGGGCGGAAAGCGGCATTCAAAACATTTATCTGCTCTACTAGCGTGTCATCCTATAATAATTGTTAGTTTTAGTAAAAATGACAGTACGTGCGCTAGTGCTTAAGGGATTTCCCGGTGATCTGCCGGATCGATCAATCCGCCGGATTCACCGCCAGTTCGCGCCTCCACTTCATTCATGAATTACTCCACAACCATGGCCCCAATTGATGAAGCGCTTGAGTTTTTAAAGTCGTCTGACACTGTGAACTATGCCAAGGTGGCCCGTCAGTTCAAGTGTGACGAGACAACCCTGCGTCGACGACATCAAGGCAAACAGAGGTCAAGACAGGATGCCGACGCTTTGTATAAGTCACGTCTCTCAAAACAGCAAGAAAGGGACCTTGTTGCGTATATTCGTAAGCTTTCGTCACGTGGGATTCCGCCTACGCTGCCGATGATCAAAAGTTTCGCCCAGGATATCGCCAAAATCGAGGTCGGAAAGGACTGGCCGTATAGCTTCGTTCGACGCAACAGCAATGAGCTCGGTTGCACTTGGTTCGACGGTTTTGATATCGCAAGAAAGAGGGCGGACAATCCCTCGCGGTACAAAGCTTACTATGAACTCGTAAGTAGACGCCCAAGTCCATTCCTTCACCGCTGATTGAACAAGATTCGCGGGAAAATCGAGAAATACAACATTCTGCCTTGCAACACGTATAATGTGGATGAAAAGGGCTTTCTACTCGGCGTCATCAATCGTACCAAGAGAGTATTCTCTGTTCGTGCCAAGAAGCAAGGGAAATTGATCGGTGCTGCTCAGGATGGCAACAGATCATGGATCACGTTCCTGGCATGCGTCTGTCAAGACCTGACCGCGCTACCCCCGTTTCTAATCTACCAAGGCAAGCCAGGACAAGTCCAGGACTCTTGGTTGACGGACTTTGACCCCGAGCACCAATCAGCATTTTTCACAACTTCAGAATCGGGTTGGACGAGCCATGAACTTGGAAAGGAGTGGCTCATTGGTGTTTTCGACCGGTTCACGAAAGAAAAGGCGCGAAACGGCCGTGATTACCGCCTTCTGATCACCGATGGACACTCGGGTCATGTTAATATGGACTTCCTGGAGTGGTGCGACCAGCATCGGATAATTGTTGCCGTGTTTCCGCCCCATTCCACGCACAGGCTGCAGCCGCTTGATGTGTCCCTTTTTGGCCCTCTTTCGACCGCGTATACCAACCAGCTCATCCGATGGACTGCAAAGACACAGGGACTCATTGGACTGTCCAAGAGGGAGTTCTGGTCGCTATTTTGGGACGCATTCGGGTCGTCGTTCTCAGCGGAGAACATCGCAAGTGGGTGGAAACGGACCGGATTGCTCCCATTTGACCCCGAAGTCGTTTTGTCGCAGATCACGGAGAAAAGAGAAGATGAATCTGAGTCTGGCAGCAGTTCTGCAGACTCGCTTGCCCTTGAGCAACCCACTGCTCGGGATTTGCGCCGACTTGTCGACAAAGTAGTCGATAAATCCTTCAAAAACGCCGAACGAGACAGTCGGAAGCTCAGAAGCACTCTCGAAAGCCTCCAATCTCAAAATGAATTGCTTCGATATGAGAATCAGGGACTCCGCGAGACCATCTTCCACGAAAAACAGCGCAGAATGCGCGGTAAAGCTCTGAAAGATTACCTTTTCGACCGTGTAGATCCTAACTCGGCTCAGGTGTTCAGTCCCGCGAAAGTGGCCCAAGCACGCCTACGGAAAGCAGCGATGGAGACTCAAAAGCAAGAGGAGACATTAGAGAAGGAAAGACAAAAGTTTGAAAGACAGAAAAGGGCTGCAGAGGTCAAAGCTCTCACCTTGGAGAGGAGAAGGCAGCGAGAGGCAGAAACGGACCAAAGACGGCAGGCAAAGGAAGCCAAGCGGCAAGAGAGGGAGAAAAATCGGCAGATACGGAAAGAGCTGCAGCGTAGCAACCGGAAAACAATGTCGGAGATGGAATTTGTCCCCCGTGTGGCACCACATACTCTCGAGAAGAGTCCGGGTGTTCGAGACGAGATTATCGTCGCCATTTCGGCTCTGCCAGAGCCACCGGCAGCGCCGGAATTCTTGAGATCGCCCATGGATAGCCTATGCAAAGGTCCAGAGTCGGTCTCGACCACTTTTTCCATTCCCCAAAAGCCATCTTTGGCTGTCGAGAGCGATCGAGAGATGGTGGTTGCAATTCGGGGACTTGGGCGGTCAGGGCGCAATAGGCGGCGACCACGGTGGCTTGATGACTGCGAAATAGACTGAATGGCATATCTAGGCATATATGCCGTACCTGCTTCAATTAGAAGTTATCCAAGACGACTAAGGCGGAGTTTTGCTGAATTGTTCGCTGGAATGCAAGGGGGCCAAAATCCGGCGAATCATCCGATCCGGCGCATCACCAGGAAATCCCTTACCGAGGGACCCCTCCCTTGAGCTTGAGTTGAAGTTATAATATGCATGTATACATCGACCGATCGCATGGGAGGAACGAAGTCGCTATCGGCTCTGATGCAAGCTTCGCCGTTCTTAGCAAATGCCCGTGTGGTAAGTAGAAGCCTCGCGTTCGGTTTCGAGGTACCGCATTTAAACCTAAGAGAGTGACTTAAACCCGCCCATAGTGCTAGAACGCTAACTAGCAGCCGGACGCAAACATTATAATATATACGAGGCATTGTTATAGAGCGTTGCTTAGCTAAGTAGAAGGATACTTAGCGGATGTTAAAGAGATAAAAGTTATAGTAAAAGGAACGGGCAGACTAATGGAGTATATATATATATTCTTAGTTATGCTACGCATAGTAGATTCGCATTAATATAGCCCGAAGCATAAATTGCCTATAGAATGATACTTATTATATCTTTAACTAAAGCTACTGCTGTTGACTCTATTGCTTGTTCTTTTCCCTCCTAGGTCTGAAACTCCGACAAGGGCCTACTTATCGAGTCGATCACGAGGCTTATGTCTGGAATGAACCTTGATATTGACTTGGCCAAGATAAAAGACGATTTAGCGAACACGGAATGCGGCTACTCGTTTGTCAAGTATCCCTCTAATGGCCTCGAACGGACCTATGAGGAGTTGCTAGTAAAGACATGCACTATGCGAACCGCCGGCTTAGCGAGGCTCGGCTAGTGGAGATGGTCTGCCGTTGCGTCGTACCTGAAAGACACCGCCTTGCTTGAAGAGATGATACTCGGCGGTCTGTACACGGGCCTGTGGATAGATGCCGCGGGTACGCGGGCTACTAAATCTGCAAGCCGAGAACAGTCCCTCTTCGTCTCGTGGTATTCGGATTTGGAACGGTTCTCTCGTATATATTATCCGACATTATAAAGCAAAGCGATAAACCAACAGGGAATTCTACGTCGTCCGCTTTCTACCTGTGCGGTTGGGAATTGTGGTGTTTCAGTACCTGGTTTGCATGCGTCGACTCGCTTGTCTGCTTCGGCGGGAACGTCTCGGTGAGTATGAGTATAGCTGTTTCACACAGCGGAATCAATTCCTGTTTTAGTCGGATGGAAAGGTATAGGACCCATCGAGCCTGGGAATCACCCTGCAGCAAGCTACATGGGAAGTCTGGGGAGTTAAGGTTCATGCCCAACTTTATCGTCAAGTAGCCATCGGTATCACCGAGAAGCACATTCGCGAGGTGCACGCGCCATTCAATCGATACGATGACTCGAGCGCGCATGCGGACTTGAACGTCGTGTTTGCGTGGCAATGCGGTCACCGTCCCTTGCAACGAGGAATTACTTACGATCTTGATGGCGCCTTCCCTCACCACCTTCAACCAGCACTTCTACATGCCTATGAGTGGGCTTCGGTTAAGTGGCACGAATTCATTCGCCAGCCTAGCAAATCACTGCCGAAAGTTCGCAATCCGCTCGGCGCTATTGACCTAAACACGGCACCTCTAGAAAGAGCTGCCCTGCTTGCTCGAGAACATGAGCTGTCGACAGCGGATGGAAAGAGTTCCGCCAAGCGTAGAAAGACACAGACGACAGATACGCCATCATCGCAGGAGCCCAACGCAATTGCTCGACGGAGACAAGCCGACGCTTTTTACGGCGACACCTGGAACGAGTCTCGGGCACAAGGAAGTGTGTCAACAGTCCGTGAGAGATTGGGAGAGCTGCTCTGCATGTTGCCTAAATATCGGATCCTTCTTTGCCTCCTGTGCAGGGCGGGCTTAAAACCTGGAAAAGGCGTCGAAAACCATTTTCGGCGATGTCACGCCCAGAAAGAGGATACTCTGCGGCAGATACTTGCGTTCAGCTCTGGTCGAACCTTCGAGGATCCGGAATCTATAGCACTTCCCCGTAACGGCAGTCGCCCGATCCCGAATATATAGCGGTTACAGCTGCAAAAACTGCAAGTATTTAATAAGGAGTCGGTCGAACATGACCACCCACCAGGCCGAGGCCAAACACATCCAGCCATATGTGGGACGCGACAGAAGGCGAGCTGTGATCATGCAGACATTCGGAATGTGCAATCGTTTTGCAAGGTATTGGGTGGTATCGGAAGAAGGCTAGCCGAGTACTTTCGTCTCCGCATTGACGGGCCTTTCTTTGCAAGGTCGCTATCATCGGCGGCCCCTGTACAGCCCTCGCAGCCGTCGTCGCCGCCCGACGAGTCCTTGCCCATCCCGCGTACGCCGGGTACAGCTGTCGGGGCTGCCGCCACCTGACACGCAGCAGGACGACGAACATGACCACGCATCAGACGGAGAGGGGCCACTTGCCCGACAACGGCACGGACTGGGACGTCGTGGTGCTGCAGTCGTTCACGAAACGCCCGAGGCCCCGGTATTGGGTCGTCACCGCGAGCGCCGAACCCTCCGCGTCCCCTTCTTCTTCGTCGTCGTCCTCACCGCCAACCGGGAATGCGTTGCTGCTGGAGGCAGTCAAGGCCTGCGAGAAGAAGCTGGGCGACGCGGACGCGAAGTGGTGGCGGCAAGTCGAGGCGCCGGGTGGCGTAAGGACCGAGTCGAACTGGAATAAATTCATGAAACTCGCCGAGCATCTGCAGGGGACGGACCGGCCGGCCCTTTGCGCGGCCACTCAGGCACCGCAGCCCGGTCGGTTCTTGAGGCATTAGATACGATCGATCGTTTCTGCGCTCATCGAGAGTCTCTGTGACGTCATTGTCAATTTTGCAAGGCTGAATTGCCGCTCATATTCACTAGCCATTGCTGGAACAGTCAGGACATCAAGAGCGAAGCTGCTTAACGCAGGGAAAGAGGACTTGTGATCTCTCCACTATTAGATCGGATCCTGTGTGTCTTGTGGTTTAAGTCGAAAGTACTTGTCCAGTTCACGGACGGCGCCATTGGCGGCGAAAGAAATCTTAGTCTTGCTGCTGATCCACTGGGAATAGTATTCGTCCTCCCGACCCATGGTCCGCGATGCCTGGTTCGGCGCCTATTGCTCTGCAATCGTGCTCTGATCCTGGCCGTACAACGGTGGCACCTTGGGAGTAAGGCTCATGTGCGTAAACAGATCGATGAGGCAATCCTCGGTCGGCTCATCCGCGACTACTCTTTCCAGGTGGAACTCAACTTTTTCGTTGATGTACGCATTGTTAAAGGTAGCCCATTTCGGATCGTGCCGCATCATCTGGTCGCGGACAGTATCGGGTGCTTTCCCTGCAGGCCACGCGCTGCGTGGGCAAACTCTGCAGCTAGCCACCAAATTCAGCTAGGTACAGACCGTTGGCGGCGTTAGCGGGCGACTCCTCTGCGAAACGCCCTTAGGCTAAATGCCTTCTCAAATTCGGCGTCTAAAGTTTCTCGTCCCATGTCATCCTTAAGCTTATGATAGGGAAGAGGCTTTTCTTAGGAAATAATAGAGCCGTTAAATTCGCGAAAGATGGGGCGTATTAGCTACTCCTCCTTTAATCGGAGCTCCGTATACTAGCGGGCGCCGCGATCCCGAAGTTAATAGACCTTATAGGTACTCGTTAAGCTCGGATTATCGAAGGCCTAATTACTAATAGCAGGCTTATAATAACCGTAATAATACAAAAGAGAAGTCTTCTAGTACTAGTAAAAAGAAAATAGGACTAAATAATCTTAGATTTCTTACTTTAGGCAAGGAGTTAGAAGATTAAGACATAAGTATAATAACCGGCGGAAACGCTAGGAAGAAAAGTAGACGTATTATTAATATATGCTAGCTAACGCAAATACACTAAGTCAGTACTATATAAATTTCTGATACTAGGAGCATTCGTAGTTTATAGCTCGATAGCAAACTACCCTTAGCCTTTCCCTACTAAAATACATATTGCAAGGTTGTTACGGAATAACTAATATCTAGCCGAATAGACGTATAGTTACTTCGTAGATACCTCGAATAGCTAGGCTATTAAAGGCACGTTGTTTATCCGTAGTCGTAGAGGGTATTACTTAGCAAGGGGAAGAGGTCCACACAGTCTTACTAAATCCCTAGTAATACTAAGCCGGCTAGGCTAAGCTTAGATAACTAAGGGTAAAAGTGGGGCTAGAGCTAGGCTTTAAGAAAGAGGCTGTATTTAAAGGTAGGCTGTGTGTTGTGTTGTAGTGTTGTTGATTTAAGCTAAAGAGGAAGGAAAGGGAAAAGGGAAGAGAGGGAGGAAAAGCCTCCTTATATACACAATCTTCCTTAATAGGAATACCCCCTTTCCTTACTAACTAGACCCCTTCTTAGCCGTATTATCCGTATTATAAATTAAGGTGTGACTTAGAGGTTATCTAATAATTCTCCTACAATTCTAATAGGCCTCTTATATTGCTATATCGATAGTTCGATATAGTTATCCTAATAGTCTCTAGTTTCCTAGGTTAAAGAGTAACTTAAAGGTTAGGTGGTTACCTTCCTGCCTTTCCTATAGGCCTCTTATTTAGTTATATCGATAGTTAAGTAAGTAGTTGTAAATAGCTTCGTAGGCTGTGTAAGAGAGAGGGTGTAATAGATATTAAAGTGGGTGTGGAAGTCCGGACGATATAGTCCTATCCCTTATATACCCGTATCTAGCTTAGACCTTCGATATCCGATACTAGCCGCCTAAGCCGATACTAGCCGAGGGGTTATACCAAGGTTATAGTTAAATAGCTAGTAGGCGTTATAGTAGTTGGGTTGGTTACGGGCTTATAGCTAGTAGCTATACGTATCGAATACGTATAATAAAGGCTTTTTAAGTCGTTTCTTAACAAAGGTACTCTCGCAAGCTATCAGCCCCTAGCAAACTTTAGTAGCTCTTTAATATTAAGCGGCCAAGTATTATAGTCTAGGATTCTATAATAAAGGTCTAGATCGAGGTCCTCTTCCGTTAGCTGCTACTCCTTAGGAAGTAAGAGGAGACGCTCTAATTTAGATTAGGGTAGCTATAAAGCTAGCTATAAGGTAATTCCTTAAAAGGTTTATATTATAGGATGCTTAGTAACCATAGCTAGCGGGGCATTTCCTAGCGCTATCCCATGGGTACCCCCGCGCAATCTACGGGAAATTATAAGATAAATAAGCGGGGCATTTTCTAGTAAATTCCTTATAGTATACTGTATAATCTACGGAAACTCTAGGAGAGCTTTAATAGACGACGGCGCGAGCTACTAGAAGAAATCCCTAAGATATCCGCGGGCGATATACGGGAAATCCCTAGGATTTCCCGTAATACTTTCCCTTTATTAAATTAAGTCATAGTAGAAGGTATGTTAAAAGGGTAGGAAAATAGCCTATTTAAATAAGCTATTATAAGCTAGATAAATATAAATAAAATAAAGGAATAATTTATAATTAGAATAATAGTCTTTACATATATATTAGTTAAAAGATAAGTAAGTTATTAAGATATTAGTATTTATAATCTATCTAAACTATCTAGGGAGAAGCGTCTATACTTATAGCTAAATATTATAAGAACTAAGCTACTTACGGGTCCGGGAAGACTAGTATATAAAAGCGCTTAAAAAGTTATATCTAGGTATATTATTAGTTAATTTTTTTATATTTAAGCTTCCGAGATATTTAACTTTACGTATTAAGAAATAACTTAAAAAGCCTTTAAGATATATATAGCTACTAGCTATAAGCCCGTAACTAACCTAACTACTATAACGCTTACTAGCTATTTAACTATAACCTTAGTATAACCCCTTGGCTAGTATTAGCTTAAATAGCTAGTAGCGGATATCGAAGGTCTAGGCTATATACAGGTATATAAGGGATAAGACTATATTATCTAGACTTCTATACCTACTTTAATACTTATTATACCCTCTCTCTTATATAACTTATAAAGCTATTTATTAACTATCGATATAACTATTAATATAACTAAATAAGAGGCCTATAGGAATTATAGGAAGGTAACTACCTAACCTCTAAGTTACTCTTTAATCTAGAAAGCCGGAGACTATTAGAATAACTATATTAAACTATTAATATAGCTATATAAGAGGCCTATTAGAATTATAAGAGAATTATTAGATAACCTTTAAGTTACCCTTTAATTTATAATATAGCTAAGGAGGGGTCTAGTTAGTAAGGAAAGGGGGTATTCCTATTAAGGAAGATTATATATATAAGGAGGCTTTCCCTCCCTCTCTTCCCTCTTTTCTTTCCTTCCTCTCTAGCTTAAATTACCACTACAACGCACCATACTACCTACCTTTTAAATACAGCCTATTTCTTAGAGCCTAGCTCTAGCCCTACTTTTACCCCTAGTTAACTAAGCTTAACCTAGCTGGCTTAGTATTACTAAGGATTAAGTAAGACTATGTAAACCCCTCTTGCTAAGTAATACCCTCTACGACTACGGATAAATAACGTACTTAGTATAGCCTTTGCTATCTATAGTACCTACGAAGTAACTATACGTCTATTCGGCTAGATATTAGTTATTCCGTAACAAGAGCCCACAAGGCTCTTAATAGCCTATAAGGTCTTACCTTAGCTTATAAGGTCTCGCTATAGCTACACAGTCTCACACAACCTCTTAAGACTAGCTATCTACAACACAAGTCTCAAGACTATCTGCAATATAAGCTTTAGATAGATCCCTAATACGAGTCTTACACATAGTTACCACACATAAGTTAGACTTATTTATATAAATAGTAAAACCTCTAGCTTTTCTTACGTATTTTAATAATTTCTTTTATATTAAATTAAGATCTTAATTAGGATAGGAATTTAATAGTGTAATAATACTAGCTACTAGGAAATAATAAATAGGTAGCTAGAGACGGAGAAAAGATAGATAGATATTTTAGCAGAGAAAAACCACGACCCCCCGCGGAGCGGCAAGAGGAAAGAGATTTTTTCGGGAAAAGGGGGAGGGGGGAGGAAAGGAAGATCGTAGAAAAAAGCGAAAAGGATGCTTATTCTCGCTAACTAGAAGGGGGTAAAGGAGTCCTTTTTATAGACTTTCGTGCTCTCTTTCTCTCGCGTTCTCTTTCCTTTTCTCCGTTTGTCTAAAAGTCTCGGCAAAAGCGGGCTCTTGGCTATACCCAAGGGAAAGGCTAATTTGACAGGGGAAAACCACCAACAGCCCACGGCAACACAGTGAGATAAAGTTACTTCCCATAACGACGCCGTAGAATTCTCTCCTAATAGGCAAATACTCAACGTTAGCTTATTCTTACTCCCTTAATTAGATAGTTTTCGTTATTCGTAGTGTCTCTTCTCTTATCCTTTTGTCTCTTCTTATGTGTGAACGCAATTGTAGATTATCTGCGCTTGCGATCGGGTTTGTCGCGATAGCTTTACTCTCTTTAACGTTAGAATGCACTTAATCGGCCTAAACTAGTTAATTTATCTATACCGCATAAACTTTAGCTCGCCGCTATCCGTCCGTGTATGCTTAATTAGATGCTATCTGCCTAGCTAGACCTCTTTTTATGTTTTTTCCGAGTGTTATTGGGTTTTCAGTGTTACTTCCTCTTCCTTGCTTAGTTCCCGATATCTCCGTTCCCTACGTTCTAACTATCTCTTCCACACGCCTGATTGCCTCAGCACTCTCTTTTCCTTGTGACTCGCTTCTCTCTCTTTGTCTATCTATCTCCCTTTTTCAGGTTTTGGGGCGTTGGCCCTTTTTCCCGCCAAACTAACTTTCCCGCTAAAATACGGGGAGACAATAAGCAACAAGATCTCAAGGACTGTTATTTGCGTGCACTATTTCCACTGCCCGATGCTTCTACTATCTTAAATCGCTACTATTATCCAATTCCATGCAATAAGCCTGCTCTTAAACTGCTTGACACATTTGCTTATAAGGCCTTACTATAGCCCACATAGTTTTACACAACCTTAAAAGACTAGCTATCCATAACACAAGTCTTACATCTGACTCTAACACAAGCTTTAGACTATCTACAACACGAGTCTTACACATAATTGCAATATATAAGTTAGAACTATACAAATAGTATAGCTAATAGCTTTCCTTACCTATTTTAATAATTCCTGTGATGGGCTACATTAAGTGTTAGCATAGGTCCGCCCGGGTGGTTAGCCCGATCTCTTATCCTCTCGACCACACGGGCAAAAGAGTATGTAGTACACAAGACTCTCGTGACTTGTGTATCTAACACTATATAGGCTCCCGCGATGAGGCTGGGCAAAGCCCAGCTTACAATAATCCCTTTTATATTAAATCAAGATCTTAGTTAGAATAGAAATTTAATAGGGTAATAATACTAGCTACTAGGTAATAATATAGGTAGCTGGAGACGGAGAAAAAGCTGGAGAGAAGACACAAAGATAGAAGCAATAGAAAACAAGATTAAAAAATACAAATAAGGTGCATTTTACTATCTGTTATCTGCGTATACTACTTCTACTGCCCGATGTTTTTACTATTTTAAATTGCTACTACTTCTAATTTTATATAACAAGCTTGCTCTAAAAAGCATATACTATAAGTAATATAGTATATATTATAGTATATACTTATAATATATCACGAGCTTACGTAAGTTCAGCGCTAGTATAAGTCGTTATTGTTATGGGTTGGGCTTTGCCCAGCCTTATCGCGGGGGCCTATATAGTGTCAGATACACAAGTTGTGAGTAACTTGTGTATTACGTACTCTTTTGCCTGCCTTTGTGGTCGAGGGGATAAGAGATCGGGCCTAAACTACCCGGGCGGACTCGTGCTGACACTCACTGTGGCCCCTTGGGCTAGCCCGTCACAGTTATAATACTTATATTAAGCTATAATAAAAGTTAAGTTTTTATACGCGGCCCGCTCTTAAGGTTATAGCTTATAACCCTACTTATTTATATAATCGCGATTAAGCCCGTAGGACCTAAGCCTTATACCTTCTTCCTTCTTCCTTGCTATTTTTATCCCCTTTTATTATTTTTAGGGCGTTAACCCTTTTCCCGCTAAAGTGCCTATAAGTAAAGTTAATTTACTAAAAGCTATGCAAGCGGCCTAATCTAAGTGTTAAAGTACGATTGTTAATAATATTAAATAACTAGGTATTTATATACTTAATACCCGGCAGCGTGCGGTAACTAGTACCGAGATACCTAGGTGGGTTTAATGCTTAAGCAGAGAAGGATGTCTATGAGAGGTGGGTAAAAGGGCTGCGTTTTTCTTTATGTCTGCCTGGTCAAAATCTCCTTTTTATGCCCCCCTCCTGCCCTAGCACCTTCCTCCTCGCTTGGTCTCCTTCCTGCAATAGGCGGTTGTGCTCGTCAAACATGTAAGCGTGCCTTTAACCCTTTACCTGGAGCACGGTTACAAAAGTTTATAAATACGCGACGCCGCTTACACCACCCTACACCTCGCATCACAACTTCAATTGGAAATATCTGTACGAATTCTTATTCAAATGTGAAGCTAAAGATATCTCGTGATAGCCCTTTTTGGTGTTTAATACCGTGCCGTGCGTAATACCCCCGTGCCTGACGCACCGCCGCTAGCCGCCGCGGCATTGAACCAATAAGCCCGAAAGCCCGTCGAGGCTTTGTGGCAAGGCGTCCCACGCTAAAATCAGTGAAGCTTGAATTCTGTGATGTCGGCCTCGTTCTTTTTTTATTCTTGAAGATAAGGGAACATTGTATCCATCTTCTGCTTGAGGGCGCTCGCTCATAGCGCTGCACTAGCACGCGTGATTGCTTCTTCTCAACGAGCGGGGTGTATACTAGTTCCTGCGGGGTACCTCCTTTATTCCGACGCGCCGGCTCGACCGATTAATGTTGATTCGCTAAACCGGCGTACTGGTCTCGAGATGCGAGCCACGTCTTTCTCCGCCTTTGGCCGACAGGCTCGATGCCATGTCACACAAACAGCAAACATATGACCGCGCACATGGCGGTCGTCGTTCGTGGCGTGTGCGATTCGCCAGCCGTCAGACGTTGGACCCCGTCAGCTTGGGTGACCATGTCAAGGTGGTCCAGCTCGTCAGCTGCATCTCGGTTGGCTCCATGAAGTCCATGTTCTAGCCCCCGGGACATCCTTGCATCGACACCGTTCTTTCCCCCTCATCTCCTCGTCGTCGGTGGTGTTCCCATGGTAATCCCTCCAATCAGCCTGTGCGGATTGTGCAGCCAGAGGCCGCGCTGACCTGATCCCTCGCATCGGCGTCGGGCGTTATATCTGTCCAAGCCCGCCTGCTTACCTCGTCAGGGAAGGGACCGAATCCTTCTCAATTATCTCGCCGTTCCATGCAGCTCTGTTTTCTCTTGTGTTGGCCACTTAGCAACACATCACAGTCCTGCCCAGCATGTCTGCCGGCGACGAAAAGGCGCCACTTGGGAATAGGAATGCCGTGCGGTGCGTTGAGCTCTCTTGTTTTCGTTTGATTTGCTAACGTTGAATCATTTCAGCTCCGAAACGGGCGAAGCGGGCGTCGACCACGAAAGTCATGGGCGAAAAATGAGTGTGCTCTCGCAAGACGGGACTGGAGAAATTCGAAATCCCCTCAAGGGAATTCCACGTCACGAGTTGCTTGACAATGTTTCTCGGTTCCAACAGGACAAGGGCCTTCCGGAAGACATCCTCCCCCTCCTCAGGAAAGGCGCTCTTGTGGCCCAAGATCCTGCGGGCTTCGAGGATCTCGAGGATCTCGACGAAGAAGACAGACGGGCTCTCAGGGAAGAGGTGACCCATCGTTGGAAGCACCCTTGGCCTCTGTACTATACTATTATCCTCAACTCGATTGCAGCCGCGATTCAAGGCTGGGATCAGGTCAGTTCGTCGACCCGCACTGGGTTCGCCATCAGCTTCTTTGCCAGCAACTGACAAGATGACGTCCCTAGACAGGATCGAACGGAGCCAATCTAAGCTTCCCCGTCGCCCTTGGCATCCCAGACACGGCTGGTTCTTCTTGCGGACCTGTCGCCAACGAGGGTGACTGCGCCAAGAACAGCTGGATCATTGGCTTCGTCAATGCTATGCCTTACATCACAATCTGCCTCTTGTTTGTATCTCCTTGGCCGTTGGACCGTGTCAATTCTCGTCAGGCTAACCATTGCAGCGCCGGATGGATATCTGACCCATTGAACGACTGGCTCGGTCGCCGAGGTGTCATCTTTATCGCCGCCATCTTCTCGTTGATGGCACCATTCGGCATGGCAGTCTCCCAGACATGGGGGCAGCTTGCCGCGTGTCGGTCTGTGGATTTCCAAACTTAGCCCTCCTGTCGCATCGCCCTGATCGTAGTTCTAGCATGCTGCTCGGCATTGGCATGGGCCTGAAGGAAGTTACAGTACCCGTCTTCTCGGCGGAGAACTCTCCCGCCATCATTCGTGGTGGCCTTGTGATGTCGTGGCAGGTTTGGACGGCTTTCGGTCAGTTCAACTCGAGCAGGGTCTTGTCAACCAGCTAACATAAGACTCACCAGGCATCTTCCTCGGTACTTGCGCCAACTTGGCAGTTGGCAAGACTGGCGAAATCGCATGGCGACTTCAACTCGGCTCCGCTTTCATACCGGCCGTCCCACTCGTCATTGGCACGTTCTTCTGTCCAGAAAGCCCGCGCTGGTGCTTGAAGAAGAAGAAATACACAAAGGCCTGGAGGTCGTTGTTGCGACTCAGAAACAGCCCTCTTCAGGCAGCACGAGACTTGTACTACATCAACTGTCTGCTCGAGCAGGAGGAAGTTATCGTACAAGAAGCCGGCCTAGGCGCCAAAAGCAACTTCTTCACGCGCTTTGTCGAACTCTTCACGATTCCCAGGATCAGGCGAGCCACGTGGGCTTCTGGTATAGTTATGATTTCGCAACAGCTCTGCGGGAGTATGTGGCCCCCATGGCTTGGACTTGTAACTCTGCGGGTGTCTAACGGACGTTTTTGCTCATAGTCAACATCATCGCATTTTACAGCAGCACCATTTTCAAACAGAGCGGCATCGACGACTACACTGCGCTGTGGGCGAGTTTCGGTTTCGGGCTAATCAACTTCATCTTTGCTTGGCCGGCCGTCTGGACGATTGATACATTTGGCCGTCGAACTCTCCTCCTCTTCACCTTCCCAAACATGTTTTGGACCCTCCTTGGTATGTTGTCATTGCCTGCTGGCTTCTCCTCATAAACTATGAACTAATACCCTTCTCTTTAGCCGCGGGGCTGTGTTACCTCATTGAGCCAAACGTCGTGCACAGTACTGCGCGCATTGCTGCGGTAGCAACATTTGTCTATCTATTCGCTGCATTTTACTCTCCTGGTAAGCTGTCCAACAACTAACATCGTATTCGAGCTTACCGCCATGATGTTGATATTGACTACGTTGACAGGCGAGGGTCCTGTCCCGTTCATGTATTCTGCCGAAGTCTTTCCCCTGTCTCATCGCGAGGTCGGCATGTCTTGGGCCGTCGCAACAAACAACTTTTGGGCCTCGGTGCTTTCCCTAACATTTCCGCGCATGCTGATAGCCATGACGTCTCCAGGGGCGTTCGGATTCTACGCCGGGCTGAACTTGCTGGCCTTGTTTCTCATTTTTCTTTTCGTACCCGAGACCAAGCAAAAGACACTCGAAGAACTCGACTACGTATTCGCAGTGCCCGATCGTACACACGCTCGCTATCAGCTTTTCACGGTTCTACCGTGGTGGTTCAAGCGATGGATCCTCTGGCGCCGTTATGAGACTTGTCCGGACCTGTATCATGATATGACTGGCAAGTCAGGTAGAGGCTAGAGTCCATGTTCTCTTCACCGCGTCATCCATCAGCGAACGCAACAAAGGAATACCATTATTGTCTGAGGGAAGGACAGCTCCGAGATTATCTACGCTGCTAACCGACATCATTTCAAACAATGCGAAAATGGTGCCAACACTGTCATTGGCCTTAAGCACGAAACATTCATTTACAGTACCTTCCATTTAATATTACATCGGCACATCGGGGGGCATGTAATTTTGGGGGTCGAGATATCCACAAACCGTCAAGGCAAATACCAAGTGCTCGTCTTATTTGAGTTCACCACCTAGGCCTGGTATAGGGTGATGGAACAAGGGGAAACTACTCCGTAGACATCCAAATCTGACATTTCAGTTCGACAATAGTCATACCAAGTTGGTCGTCAAAATTTCGTCCATGGGCTCTGCGTCGCCGCGCTTGCGTAGTCCATGCCCGCTCTATCGGCGTTTCGGACATCGTTGACCTCAGCGTCAACGTTCCAAGCTTCGATAATATCGGCGACGTCGCCAAACAAATCATCAGACCATGCATCAGACTCGTCGCCCCCGTCCGGCTCTTGAGTCTTGTTATCGTACCCTCGTGGTTCTTTAGAAGAGACCCTGGCGCCGGGCGCTCCTTTGGCCTCACAAACAGCCTCATCTGCTGCCAAAAATGTCCTAGCCATGCCGTGTAAACCAGGGCTCTGGGACGCCTGCTGGGAGGCGGTCGGTATCAACTTGTTTCGCGACGAGCCAGCGCGTTCTGCGACAGCCGCAAAATGCGCGCCGAACAAGTCTGTGCTCTGCAGGTCAGCAAGCGCTGTCGTGGGAGGCGGAGAGGCTTGTCGAGACTTGGCTTGTTCCGTCCGAGGATCCAAGCTTTGCTGGGACAATTGCAAGCCACGCTCTCCTTCGCTTTCCGTGTCTTGAGACCGAGGTGCCCATGCAACTCGGCAATTAGTTCGCCGACCGCTCCACGGCTTCTTCATCGCCGACACAAGACCCCCGGTGCCATTCGCGCGACGCGATACCCCGGACGATCGGCATTTCCGTTTGGGCGATGGTGTGAGGAACGACGCAAAAGACCTAAACTCGAAATGTGGCTCTGGAGTAGCCGGTGACAGCGCACCGTGCGGCGAAGTTTCCATTTGGTCAGTGTGTCCGCGACTGTTGGCAGCCCCGTTTCGTTCAGGAGAGCCCTCCTCCGACTTGGTCAAGGTGTTCGCGCCCGCAAAAGCATCGGCATCATGCGTCCATGGGCTTTGTAGCTCTGCAGGGATGCGAACCTGCGATCGGTCGTACTGGAATAGACTTGGCGATGATGGCAATTCTTCACGCTTTCCCAGCTCAACCTGTTTTGACAAATCCACATGGGCCGGCTCTTTCCTGGCTTGCTCTCGCGCCAATGGAGTCTGCTGTGACGTTATGCATACTTCCTCGGTTCCTTCCGCCTTCCTATCGTCTGCATCCTCCGGATGGTGTTGCGAGCTCGCTGTTTCAATTGGCAAATTTGAAATATCCATGTCAATGGCAAGCACTCGATCAACGTGCTCAACTGGTTTGTTCGAGGTCGGGCTTGCCATTGACTCCCTTATGACGTTTTCAGGTTTTGTCTGCTTCGATGTGTCGTCATGGGCTTTCGTGCTGGACAAGCTCGAAATGACGGCTGATAGCTCCGGCTCCGGGGGCTCGTCTTGCCAGCGATCGATATCTAGCGAAACTGGCTGTGTGTTTCGATCAAATGCGTGACTATCTGGTGTCCCGTCTTGGAACTTAGTTCCAAAGGCGCATCTTTCGTTGTCTGTTGCGAGGGGGTTGTCCTTGTGCGATTCGAGCACAGAATGCGAATCATCGCGTGAGCTAGAGTTCGTGTCGCCGTGTAGTTTCGTAGGCGACAGATCGGCGCGAGGCAAGGCCCGAGTTGGGGAGTGGGAGGTGACTTGCGCAAACTCTGAGTATTCGGCAAAGGATGACGAGGTCGAGCTCTGGTCCGAGAGAAGAGATTGTCCAGCTTCAGGTTCGATGGGCTCTTCTTCAGGAAGAGGGTAACTCGCATCAGGGGGGAGTTCTGGTGGATAGTTGTCCAAGTAAGCAGCGTCGTGGCAGGGCTGCCCCAAGTATACCGCTGTATTCTCCGGGGGCTCCTCCCTCACCAGTATAACTTGATACTCATCGGGGGAAGGGCTCCGTGAATATTGGTTGACTGCCTCCAGTCTCGAGTCAAGCGATGGTGAGTTGTACACGGTGAGCTGGTCAAAGCACGTGTCTGCTCGCGGGGATATCGACATGCGAGTCTGCTCGGGTGTCGGCGACGTTTCGCGAGGCTGATGCGGATGATCACCAAAGGCTCGGACGGTCGGACTTCCCACGTCTACCGAGGGGTTGGTGGGGAGCACCTTAAAGCAGAAGCTTTGATCGTGCTGTAGCGGCGGGGCCTCGTCATCGCTTGATGCTGGCTGTTGCATATTCGATTCCATGGCCGCGTGCGGGCCGCTGGATGCATATTGGGCATTCCGTGTCCTGGTGAGAGAAGGATCGGGAACGGATGAACCGAGTGTATTGTAAATGGAACCGTTGTTCGCATTCGTGATTTGGACCAATAAGCCATTATGTGACGGCGAGCCCGGTGAGGACAAGCCCAGGCACATGGTAAGAGCTGCCTCCGAACAATCATCTTGTCCGCGCCCATCTCCTTCTGATGTCATGGACTCTGGTTTTGATGATGAGACAGAGTCAGTGGCCCGTCTCGGGATCGTGTCGGATCTCGAGGCTTTGATGAGACCGCCGTTGTGTTTCTTGGCGATTGGAGAGGAGCATAACTCCATTTGGCTGGACACCAAGGGCGTTCCGGATGGTGTTGACTGGTGCCGGTCCAGTTTTCTCTTCTTGCTTGATACTCGTCTCAGCCAAGGGGATTCTGTGGTGCCTCGCTTTTTTGTTGTATCCCCTAGGGTTGCGGTCGATAATGATCGCCGTGCGTTTTGCGCAGATGACACCTGGACATCTTGACGCCATCGTTCGACTGAGTCGAATGGATCATCTTCGAGAAACGGATGCGGTCCGGACGCAGGGGCCTGCTTAAGGCTTTCTGGACTCGGCAAATGGCCTTCGATGCCACGGGTGTTGGATATGGGATTGACTGAAGTGGTGTGCTTCTTGACGAAGGGGTTCTGAGGAGATTCCGGAATGCACTGCGAGGGCACACGGATTTGACGACGCTGCTTGCTTCTCCACGGGTTGGTCCAGCCAGACTCTTTGTCGAAGGGCCCCCTTAATGTAGCAGAGAGTAGGAGAGGGGCCTTGCCGTCGAGAAATCTTTGGCCTGCAGCCTCGTATCGTAGTCGTCTCGTCTGCGGGTCGGGGTAGTCGTCATCTTCAGATCCCTCGTAGTATGGCTCGTCGCTGCACGCAGCTTCACAGTAGATGGCATCGGCGTGGGAGGCCAGGGCACTGTCGGCAGCCATCACTGCCTTGGCTGGCCCCGACCGTCTGGAGGCCCGTTTGAGCAGCAAAGGGAAAAACGAAGGTGGGATGTAGTCGTTTCTTCAGCTCATGGCAGGCATGCAAAGGTGAGACCAAACAGTGGCGGTTGTGCGGAGGTAGCCCTGTGGCTCGTCCGTGGATTAAGCGGCTGCTGCGAAGGTTCGATCTCGAACACAAGGGGCTGAGACGCGACTCGCGTAAGCACGTGATCTCGCGTAAATGGGCTCGAGCACCAGCCAACGCAGCGGGTTGTATGCTCAGGGTTTATTAGGCGTTTCGCGGACGTGTGCGTCTTGGACACCTTGAGCGGTACCTTGTGTGGCCGTCAAATGGCTTCTTCTGCGAGCGTATACGAGTTCAGGCGCACAAGTCGTGCTCGGCAGACTTCGATCTGGATTGAGATGGGAATGAGGACAGCCCAGATTCAAAATCCCCTGCACGTGATGATGAGCGATTGTTGGCACAGCAACAACCTCACCCAATCAAGGATCATCCCGGATGGAAATCCGCAGCGGGACAAGTCAGACTAACGGTTCCTAACAGTAAACCTCAAAACGCGTACCTTATGCGACCGCGTCGCAATTGTCGCCGCCACCCGCATCAACTTGCACGAGTTCTCGAGCTACCAGTCTGCAGTCCTTGAAAGAAAAAGTTACATCAGCATCACATTGCGCACGAGAAATCGCGCTTGGAGGTCGCATTGGCGACTGCGCGCCCGACAGCTACAAGGCTTTTGCCCCGAGCCGGTATTTGGTACGATAAACAACGAGTCGCGACCTCGCCCGCGACCGCAAGGGCTCAAGCTCGGTCAGCTTGATGGCTACAGCCGACCATTAATGACCACGCATCGCCATTGCCGCGATGCATCACGCCTGGCTAGACTCCTTGTCGGAGGACTGGGTATCTCAGCCTGAAAGCGACGCGTCACCGGACAAGCTCCCTTCCAATACGACATCAAGCCCAGCGCCCCGTCGAGACTATAGAAGCCGCATCCCGCGCCGAACCCCAAACTCCAAATCTTCTCCTCTCTCGAATCCTCCGAGCAGCCCTTTCGTCTTGAACGAGCGTAGCAGCAATGACGTCAATATTTCGTCGACTGGCCGATCACCGTCGATGCTCGCGGCGGGATTCAAGGCGTCGATGAGCGATCGAGGCAGCCAAAGCGCGGGCTCAGTCGTTCGAAACAGCATACGGGTCCAATCTTCTTCCAGACGACAATCAGAGACACCCGAATGGAAGCGACGCCTGGTTCACGGTAGAGTACCGTATGGGGAGCAGCGTGACCTCTTCTCATCCGCTGCAGCAGGCCTGCAGGATATTTTCAAGCCGCCGCAGTCTGGCCAGGACTTGAATGACCAGTCAAGGGCAACGATGCCCTCGAGCCCCCCTGTTGCAGTCGATCTGGGCATCGATGCTGATTTGGAGCGATTTGTCGCCTCAGTCGACGAAAATGAATCGACTGGCCAACCCGCCTTTTCCCCTAGCCCGAGCCCTCGCAGGTCGCAGCGTGAGATAAAGTACACACTCAATGTGAGCGAGTCTCCTTCTGAGAGCAGACAACCTGGCGTGGAAGACGCGCTCACCGTCGACGCCCGAAGACAAAATGGCCCGAGTCCGGCCCTCAATCACCTGCGCGCTCCGTCGCAAGCGAAGGCCGGCGCCGCGAGAAAGGCGAGCGGTCAAAGCGACATCAGGAACGAAGATCTCAGTCCCATCTTGATCGGCAAGCATAGTGATTGCGATGGCAAAATCGGATTCGCTCCCATCGAGGTACCTGTTGAGCAGTTGAAGCAAAAGTTGGAGCGTCTTCGCATGAATCAAATGGTGATGGATTCCCTGGTCGATTTGCAGGCGGAAGACGGTGCAGCCAATGCGGAAACCACGGATTTCTACCTACGCAACGGCGCTTTCATCAACTTGCAGAGAGGTGGAAGATCAGGAGACGGGTCATTCTACAATCGTGGGCTGAGTTCGGAAATTGGAGCGGATAGCTCCGAGATGCTGCCCGAAGAGTCGTTGCAAGCAAGCACGCCGAAGCAATTCCCAACGGTTCGATCTCACGAAAGCGTGCCGCGTCCGAGCATTCGTTCCCCCCCCAGTCCTTCGCTCCCCCGCGCGCCCTTTCCCAGTCCCGATAAGCGACAAATGGACCCAGGGTCTCCAGACCGCCCCCCGCCCAGTCCCCTAAAGCTATTTGGCCCATACGACACATTTACGAATCAGACCCTACTTCGTCGCATCAGCCAATTTGAGGAAACATCGCCCAGCTTGTCAAGGGTGTCTCTAGCTTCTTCCGGCCAAGAGCCTGAATATGGCCACAATGGTTCGCCAGTAGAGCGGCTGCGGGCCATAAGCCGATTCGGAGGCGGCGATTTGGACGGCTACGAGTTTTCTGGTGACCTGTACTCTGATTCGGAGGAAGGTGCAGAAGCACGCGACAAAGAGAACATTTCGCCGGTCCCAAACCTGGCGATCCGGATGTCGTTCGCACCACCACGCGACGCGTCGCCAGACCACGATCCCCATCTGATTGTTCGGAGAAGGCGCAACCAATCTTCGGACACGCGCACAGCTGTCTCCAGCCCACCCTTTGAACGCAGGGAACCGCCGGCTGCACTAGGACATTGGGGTCTGGCCCCAACCATGACGCCAAAGAGAGACGGTGAGTCCGATGGAAAGCGTCCAAGGACTTCCCCATCCAAGGATCCCACTCCGAAAAGGCGGCGGACACTGCATCGTTCAGACGTTGCCTTTGGGCACGAGCATCAGTTTGCTGCAGTGGACTCCGCTCACCGGCAGATGCAAGCCATCATGGGCGAGAGACGAAATGATGGCCAATTGGGCTATCGTAACCCAGCAAGTCCAACTGCCTCGCCATTGAGGTCAAATTACTGGTCCCGTGCTGTGGATGATTGCTTCGACTCTTCGCAGCCCGATACACTGGTGGAATCGATTTGTAGTGGACGAGATCATACAATCCTCTCGCCAACTGACGACGATAGCCGGACTAGGAGGCAGCCGTCTATCCGGACGCAGGACTTTGTCGATCAAGCTGCCCAAATCATGGCCATGATACGAAGTCAGGTGAGGCCTGGGCTCGCGAGCTTAGAAGAGTCCGAGGCCGAAAATGAAGGCACCAGTCCCCATCCTTCACTCACCGACTCGGGTCAGGAGTCAACAAATGAACCTCTATCACGACCTCCGAGCCGGGACGGCAAGCCATTGCCTAGGGTTCCTCACCGCCAGGAAGATCCGGAACTCATGAGGCGGCTAATGCAGTATCAGGAGCAGAGTGACAACGGGCACCCCATCACGTCCTCGCTGCGGTCTGCTGAAATAGCTGGCAATAAAGCACCGGATAGTTTGGACATGGAGGAAGCGAACCATCAGAGCAGTTCTCTGGTACCCGAACGATCGCTGCATGTTTACGACAACATCATCAGTGATCTTCCCAACGTCCGCATCACCCCTAGCCATCATCATCGCAATGGATCTGCCGGAACCAACAGAGACTTCCCAACCCTATCTTCAGGTAGACTGACAAGCAGGACTTTTCCCACTACGTCGTCTAGAGGCTCCGAGTCTCGCAGGACCATCATGCCACAAAGCGTTTCGCATCTGATCCCAGACAGGGTCGGCGGCATGTACCTTGATAAACAGCAAAACATATGGATCAAGCGAAAGGACTCCAGAGCGAGCCCTCCGTCGGATGTTTTGCCCTCTGACGATAGCGAAGATGATCCATTTGCTAGCATCCCGGATCTTTCCGTTGATATGACGAAGGAGCTCCAGAACCTGAGACTCACATCTTCGCAAAAAGAAGACGCAATAACGAAAGCAGAGCTGTCAAACTCTCACCCAAGTTGCCTTCCAGACGATAATTTGAAAGAGCAATCTGGACAAGCGGGTTCGCCTGTGTCACCCAAGGAGGACTTGTTTGTGAAGAGGACGACACGCGCGCAGGCGCAATTGGAAAAGCCTGACAATTTTATCTCAATCAGCCAGGTTGACTCGCCTGGGGATCCTGGTCGTGATGGCAGCTCCAAGCGCCGCAACCTAACGATATCATTCTCATCGCCTATCGCTTCGATTATTCACGATGTGGTCGCCGAAGATTTGGATAGCCTAGAGGACGATCCGGTACAGCTTCCTACGACGCATGGGCATCAGTTGTCATCTCGCAGCAATATGGGTGGAGCAACACGCCCCCTGTCATCTCGCGGACCATGCTTCACGCCGAGGCCGATATCGCGCATTGACGAGCAGGATGAAGAGAGCACAGTCGAGATTCAAGCGGATGATGATCGTCAGATCAGTATCATCGGTCAAAACAGTATTCTGAGCCGCAAAACACTTGGCGGCCGTCACGCCAGTCTAAGTTTCATCATCAATCACACACCAAACAATGGAACCATGTCGATTCATCCTGACGAAAGTGCCATCATTGGACGAAATGTCGGTAAACTCTCGCTGAGCCCTTTGTCAGACTTCACAATGGACAACTCAGACCAGTCTTTCGGGTTCGAAGTAAGCTATGTCGTGGGTCGACGACACTTGGCGACGGGCGACGGCTCGAGAAAGGTCATGTCCATGACCATGCGAGAGCTCGTGGGGAAACTCGGCGAAGTCGAACCTTACGAGCCATTCTGGGAGGATCTCGACACTCTAAACTTGCACGACAAACACCTCTCGAGCTTACACATGCTGGACGAGTTCTGTGGTCGTCTCGTCACCCTGGACGCTTCCAATAACAGGCTTGGCCATCTTGATGGTGTGCCGCCTACTGTGCGGCAGCTCAAGGTGTCTAGAAATCTGCTCACAGAGTTGACATCCTGGGATCACCTCATGAACCTACAGTACGTCGACGTCTCGGGTAACGAGGTCAGAAGCCTTTCGGCGCTAAAGAACTTGGTGCATCTGCGCAGCATCAAAGCCGACAGCTGTCAGCTGACGAATCTCGACGGCTTCAATGGCCATGACGGCTTGCTCTCGCTAAGGGCGCGCGACAACGCCATCGAGAGTCTGGACTTTTCTACAATCGCGTTGGACCGACTGGCCGAGCTGGATCTTAACGGCAATCAAATCATCTCCATTCGAAAGCTAGAGAAGCTGCCAGCCCTGTCGCAGTTGCAGTTACGGGGGAACAAGCTTGTGCAGTTCACGGCCAATGAGAGACTGGACGCGCTGCGCCAATTAGATCTAAGTGACAACGAGATCGAAATCCTGGACTTTAGCAATTTGCCAAACATTCGGATAGTACAGGTCGATCGGAACCGCGTCTTCCAGCTCTCGGGCTTGGAGCGGGCTCGCCGGCTCGACAGCCTGTCGCTTCGAGAGCAGCGGGGAGACAGGCTCCTGGACCTAGGATTTCTACGCAAGGCGTACGAAATCCGCAAGCTGTATCTATCCGGCAACTACTTGGAGTTCTTTCAACCCACCGTCGACTTCCTGAACCTGCAGCTACTGGATCTTGCCAATTGCGGGCTGCAGCGT
Organism: Hirsutella minnesotensis 3608; assembly: GCA_000956045.1. Classification (NCBI taxonomy): domain Eukaryota; kingdom Fungi; phylum Ascomycota; class Sordariomycetes; order Hypocreales; family Ophiocordycipitaceae; genus Hirsutella; species Hirsutella minnesotensis. Next base: position 207,645 of record KQ030543.1, on the reverse strand, counting down.
CTGCCTGATAGAATGGGCCAACAGATGCCAAATCTGCGAACTCTGAATCTGAACTTCAATGCCATAGCAGATCTGTCGCCACTGCTATTCGTGCCGAGGCTGAAGAAGCTGCTTGCAGCGGGCAACAGACTGGCAGACTCTACGGCTCTGACGCAGCTGTTGACCGAGTTCCCCCATCTCACGCAGCTCGACACGCGTAACAATCCAGTGACGCTCGGCCTCTACGCATCCGTGCAGGTATTGATGCCGCTCAACCAGAGCAGCTTCGTCGACCCATTCACGTTACCGGACGCCGATGCCGAGCGAGATGCGCTTTTTGCGAGTCGACTGGACTTGCCAACACGGCTACGCCGACGCCTGCATCATGTCGTCCTTGCTGCTAGTTGCAAAAGACTCCGCAAAGTGGACGGCCTAGACTTTGACCGCCGTATGATGCTTGCCAAGGACGAGTTGCTCGAAAGTCTGATCGCTGAGGGCCTTGTACCAGAAGTGGACGGGCCGCGTGTCGCACCGCGTGGAGATTTGTGCGCGTGAAGGTGAAAGTCCGATAAGGCGATGTTCAAGAAGATGCGATGACAGTTACAAGAGATGGAGCTATGACGGCTCAAAAAAATGATCTTGAAGGAGGAGGACGACTTGTACGGAGACGGACGAACGAATAATTGTGACTTGGTGAGAGAACAGCGATTGGCACGAGAGCACGAATTTTGGACATGGGTTTCCTGCGCTGTAGCGAGTTAATTGGCATTGTATGAGTATCAGGTATACGTCCGAAGAGACGATGGTAACGATCATGATTCAAGAGATAGGCTTTACGGGTAGCCGGGGGGGGGGAGACAGAACTCGTCCACGTCATTAATGAGAGGCAGTGGATGGACTACCACTGTGCGTCAAGTCGAACATTATCTCTGGTATCCAATGTGTTTTTGGCGATTTGCTGTATTGATCCGCAGACAATGGCGAATATGTCACGAGAATATCGCAAACTTCTCGGTGCAGTAGCGGTGAACGTTGTCTACCTGTAGGTGCTACCCGATAGCAAGGAGGATCTGCGAGTGCCGCGGGCCCAAATCTGAGATCGTCACTTCAAGACGTGCACAACATGCTACGTGGGTGCCCAGAGCTAGCGTGTCTGTCATGTGCTACGAAGTAGAATAGGTAGGTATAGCATTCTCCCGTGGATGAGCTCTATTGATGTAGAATGAACCCATCATTGGTGGATTGAGTATTTCGTCCAAAGGGGGGTTGTCGCTCGAAGTGGGACACGGGTGAAGGCCCCGAGACCCGCCTTTCTTATTGGCAAAGTAGTTTTGTTTGTAAAAATTGCATGAGATTTCGGTGTAAAGGGAGCGTGAGTATTATGTCTTTCTGCACGGCACAGCGGCCGAGACCTAACAAAAACGTGAAGGGACAAGCGGGTTGGAGTAGTTAAAGTAATGGCAACAAGGGAATGATTACCTAAGGTAAGGGAGCACGGAGCTACAAAAGGTCTCAGCGTATCCGTATGTACCTGCTGCATGGAGCATGTCAAAACGTTTGGCGCTCCAGGATGGCTAGCGCTCTGGCCGGAGGCCCGACGTGCGGGCCAGCCACCGGTCCAAAAGATGCCAGTCGGAGGTGGGAGGCTCATGCTGCCTTTAAGCGCGTAATGCACGTCCACGTTCAAGCCATCGTAGACGACGCGGACGCCAGGAAACTGACTTGCATCACCTTGGGACTTACGAGGAACTCCGTTCAGGTTGGACAGTGTCTCCCTGGGTACGAAGTACGAAGTAGAGGTACACAATTACAGCGCACCCGGGGTGGGTTTCCTCGGAGGGGCATCTGTCCAGAGTACGTACCTGGAGATAGGACTGCCTGCCATGCGCGATGGCGGGTAGGTGCGTGCCCCACCCACCAGATCCCGTCCCCTTCCCCGATGTGTGACTGCGCAGTGAAGACTCCATTACCTCATCTCCTACAAGTACAGTACGTCTACTCCCCCTTGCCCTGATTTCGACTGCAGCGACCACGTCCCCGCAAGTCTCAACCGCGAAACCCTGGTTCCCATCGTCTTCAACAGCCTCATCAGTCGTACCGGTACCCATCTGTACCCAGTCTGCAGGCGTGCTCCCCGAATCACCTTCGTTCCCCATTTCCCACAAACTCCATCCGCCTCCTCCACTCTGTTTACACCTTTTTTGGTGCTTGCATGCCTCTTCACACTCGGTCAGGTCTGGTGCATCCATCCATCCCTCCATCCCTCCTCCCTTTGCTTCTACTTCTCCCTCGCTATTTCCCCCTCTGCATCTTATTGCTTTGACCCCCTTTCCGACCTGGCGTAACCTCTCTACTTGCTGTCTCCCCTGGTTACTCCGGCCTGGCGTCGTTACTCCCATCGCTTTTATTCACGAACCCACGACACACGCGGCTGACACGACGACATCGCGACTTGCGGCCCGTGGAACGATCCGTACAGATTTCAAACGTCTCAACCCTGTTCTCTCGAGCCTCCACTGGCCATGCTTTCCTACGATCGCGACTAGCTCGACTCCCTTTCGATACCAGCATTTCGGCTCCAAGACGTCTTCAACGCCTTTCGCACACTCTTCCTCCTGGCGTCACTCGAAACAGAAAGGAGCTGAAGCAGGGGCCTGGCGACCATGGCCACGGACGCGCAGTCCGAGGCCGGGCCAGCATCTCAGCCCCTCGAGCGCTCCATTTCCCAACATAGCGTCACCTCGAGCCGTTCTCATCTCAGTTCCAGACGTACCAGCAAGAATCGCAAGCTGCTCAGCCAGCCTAGCAGCTCTGCTAGCAGCATAGCGCCTAGTGATAAGTCGCTTACCAGTTTTCCCAGCTTCTCTCCCGAGTCGCCCACGGGGGAACGTTTTGACGACGATGCCTATACTCGCCTCAACACGTCTATCCAACAACCCGACAGCCGCTATACTAGCAACCCTAGCGCCCGTGCCTCGTCCATAATCGATAGCCACGCCGGACGCTCCTCTGCTCGCGATGCTCTTTTTGAAGACACGCCTCTAAGACAGTCCATCCCCGGCGCCCTACACCACGCCGACAACGGTCACATTGAGCGCCTCGTCGCCCGACATGGCGCCGTGGCGCTCGTCAGACAGATTGCAGAGGACGTTGCGCAGCGTGATGCTCAAATAGCAAGCATGCGCCGGAGGGCCGACGAGCGCGAGAGAGCCCTCAGAAGAATTATCCGGGAATGCGGCTTATCGAACCTTGACTTGGAGACGAGACTGCGCGCCGTCGAGAACGAGTTGAGGACCAGTCTTCAAACGCAAACGGCCGAAAACGGCGCCCTCAGCGATCTCATGAGCGACGCCATGCGCGATACCGTGGTTGAGAATGCGTTCGGTGAGACAGATCGGGCTGGGTCCACGATTCGGGCCAGCAGCGCGTCTCTGACGGGCGGCGCTGGCGCCAGCGGCAAGGGAACCATGCGGGCATGGAAAGACTTTCTCTGGGGAACCAATGCTGTCAAAAAGTCGAGTCGAACTGGCAGTGTGGGCGGCGAAGGGACCCGGCAAACTGCGGCTACATCCACCGTCGTTCGATCCCATTCCAGTATGGAACGGCGCCCGACCTTGCAAGACGACCTTTTCAATCCACCCACAATTGCAGGCAATGGCTCGATTCGGAGTTCCAGTCGTGCCTCGAGTATTCATTCGGCCAATCCTCACGATCAAAAGCAGTCCGTGTCACTCGCCAGCCTCGCCTTAAGACTGGTCGCTGGAGGCACCAGCACCCCCCGGGACGCAGACGTCCGAGGGAGAGCTGCAAGCGCCTCTATCCACACGGCGTCTGCCCGAGCGGGATCAGCAGTCAGCACCCGCACCGTTCATTCGACCCGAGCCGCCTCGGTTGCTGGGGGACCCAAGGCGCTCATGGCTATGCGGAGAACCACTCCCACTTCCCAAGTACCTACCCCCAAGTCACAGGCTCCTGACGTACGGAGCGTCACAGCTGCACCCCAAGAAAGCTACGGTCCTGTAGAGATGGACGCGATTCTGCCGCCCGAGTCGCAGCCTCCAACCATGACAGGGATCCATGCTAGATACGCCACAAGCGAATATCTCACAGATCGCTTCGGGTTTATATACGACCAACGACGAAAGAGGCGACAGCGAGAGGCCGCCCAGATGGCGCAGCAAATCAAAGGTGGCCGTGCCGAGATGCTCATCAACGGTCGCTCGGGTATCTCACCAAGCTTGCTAGAAGACGATCAGGGTCCGCAAGAAATCGCCCCGATTGATGGGCGCCCCGACAGCCCGAGCAGCGGCGATGACCCTGGAGTTGACGAAGAGAAGCAAAAAAGATGGCAAGACTACCTCCGCATCGCGACACACCCCACCGAGTTGCTCAGTCATACGCCGAGCGTCAGTGTGCCTGCCCTCGAGGTTATGGAGGGCGTCGACGCCACTGCCAGTATGTCTGTGTCGGGTCGAGAGAACGCCAGCCAGAAATCGCCGGGTATAACGCCTACGGGGTTTGGGCTCGTACCCGTCGTGGCGAGCACAACAACGGCCATCGATAATGACCCGTCATCACAGCAGCCGGAGGCCGACACCAGAATCGGCACGCTTGTCAAGGAAGATGTGGAACCCGTACGTCTTCTGTTAGAGCAGCTCAGTGAGGTTCACGACTCACTACAACGGGAAAAGACTATCAAGTGGAATGACTTCCTGCGCAAGGTCCGCGCAGAGCGTCGTCGTGAAGGCGAAGCTGCTGCTGCGGCTGCTGCGGCGGCGGCGGAGGCAAGATTTGAAACGCCAGCCATGATCCTGCCGGAGACGCGCGTGGCCGACGGCGAAATGATTGGCATCTCTGATCTTGGCAACAAAGGCAAGGTCGGTCGAGCAAAATGGAACGAGTTCAAGGCGTTAGTCCTTGGTGGCATCCCCGTGACCTATCGTGCCAAGATATGGTCAGAGTGCTCTGGTGCCAATGCATTGCGAATACCTGGCTACTACGAAGACTTGGTCGCCCAGAGTGGGGAAAACGACGACTCCGCCGTCGTCAGTCAGATTCAAATGGATATTCATCGAACGCTCACGGACAACATTTTTTTCAGGCAGGGCCCGGGCGTGCAAAGGCTCAACGAGGTTTTACTGGCTTATTCTCGCCGGAACACGGAAGTAGGCTACTGCCAGGGGATGAACCTCATTGCGGCCAACTTGCTGCTCATCATGCCGTCTGCGGAAGATGCGTTCTGGGTTTTGGCATCCATCATCGAAAGCATCTTGCCAAACGGCTACTACGACCATTCGCTGATGCCGTCTCGTGCCGACCAGGTAGTCCTTCGACAATACGTTTCGACGGTACTTCCAAAACTATCCGCGCATCTCGACTCGCTCTCGATCGAGTTGGAAGCACTCACGTTCCAGTGGTTTCTTTCGGTATTTACCGACTGCCTATGCGCTGAAGCGCTATTTCGAGTTTGGGATGTGGTTTTGTGCACCAATGACGGAAGCACATTTCTATTCCAGGTTGCACTCGCCCTCCTTAAGCTGAATGAGACAAACTTGCTGCAGTGCGACACGCCGGCCAGTATCTACACGTATATCAATCACCAAATGACGGAACACGCCATCAGCATTGACGGGATGATTCACGCAAGCGAGGGCCTGCGTCGTTTGGTCCGCAGGGAAGACGTGGAGCAGCGGCGCGAAAAGGTTATGCAGGCTGAAAGGGATTTGGTAGCTCAGCGCAATGGGCACTGGGACAAGAGGAATGGGAGCAAGGTCGGAGTCTTGGTTGAGCAGGACGAAGACGCCGAAGGCTTGCTCGTGGGTGCCTAGATGCGGGAGCCTCCACAAGGCTAGAAAAAACGACATGCAAAGCGCAAGCGGCACCTCGAGGCTTCGGGCGTGATGGTTGAGGCGATTGGATGGGATAAATCGGAATAATACCCCAAAAACGTGTGAAGTATTGAGTTTCTCCCCGAATGGGACACGGTGTTTGACCAGAGTAGGTGGCCGACCGAAGCGAGAGCGCGCGGGTTTGACACCGCCCAAGCAAGGCCGACACATGGCACCCGCTACGATGTAACGAAGACGGATGAAAAGAATAACGAAGGTGATCAACTAGAGGATGGATATCAAGTTTCTACAGCCACCAGACATTCATTTATAGATGAGTACGAAGTACAGTAGCGAGTTGACGAAAGCTGCAATGCTAAAGCTTGGCTTTCTGGTCCTTGCGCCACTCGTCATACCAGACCTTGGCGAACTCTTTCCTCTCGGCCTCGGCACGTTGATCAGCATCGAAGCGACGCTCTTCTGCCTCGAGACCGGGCCCGGCAAGGGTAGCGATGAGCGGTGCGTGCAGCTCGGCCTTGATGACGCCATACACACCCGATTTTGACTTGTCCACGAGACCTCTTTCGTGTATGAAGGCGAGGACATCGTCGATGCCGAGGTTGGTCGTGGCGTCTGCGAGGCCCGCGGCGACGGCTTCGGCGCCGGAGAAACGGCGGGCCTCAAGAGCGAGGGAGCGGAGAGTCGCAGCAGGGAGCTTGTGGCGGAAAATGGCAGCCATGGCAGGCTTGAGGGGAGCCCCAAACAGGAGCTCATTGAGGCAGAGGAATCCGCGTCCCGACGGAGCAAGACGGTAGTCGTGGGCCATGGCGAGCATGAGGCCGCCGGCGTATGTGTGGCCATTGAGAAGAGCAACGGTAGGCATAGGGAATCTATATGCGTCGACATGTAAGCCGTAGGTCTCACGGCGAGACGGCAAATATAGAGGCAAAGTAGCCGACGAGGAGAGGAGACTCACGTCAGGAATCTCTTCCAGACCTGATACAGCAGTGCCCAGAAACCCTCTGTCTCAATGGCGTGGCGCAGGTCGAGGCCGTTGGAGTAAAATTTGGGGATGGCGCTCGTCGTGACAACGACACCGGCAGGCTTGCCCTTGGCAGGACCCATCTCGAGGGCATCGAGGGCCGCCAGGAGGGCGCGGCAGAATGGAGTCGTGATGCGATTGTCGGGTGGCGAGGACCAAGTCAGCACATAGACGCTGTCCTTGGGCTCGGTGCAGGTGATGGTCCCCCCCGGATGGCTGTCGCCGCAGGCCGGAATGGGGATGGTGAAGAGAGGCGCCGGCGGCGTCTGGACAGTCATGATGATTGGTTGTGAGATTCGTGTTCTTCGATGGTCACGGCTGGTGATGGTCTTGGGTGTCGACGGCCCTCGGAGGGATTAGGTCGGGGCACCGGCGGGCCCGATCCCATCTGAGCTGGACCTCGGCTGTCCATGTCCGGGGCAAGGGTCGACAGTCGACACAAAGTATGATGCTAGAGTCGTTGGTCTGGAAGTTGTCTTTCTGAAAATATAATTGAAAGCAGTGCCGGTGTCTTTTGGCGATGACGCTGCGTGTTAATGTTCGACCCGTCCGAAGCTTTCACGTGCTTATTGCAGGCGCGCATCGTGTCAAGTTTCAGCCGTCTGTCACTGCTCCAGAGCAGCTGGGCCGAGCGGGCAGTCGCCCCTCGAGTACGTACCTCCCTGCCTTCCTGGTAGGTATCCAAACCACATCCGATCTTATCTTATCAGTGCCCGATGTCTTGTTGTCCCGCTTCAACGCCGATGCGGGACTCGACCTCACCTTGCCCCAAGTTGCAACGACTCCATACCAACGAGACGATGCCGCCGGAGCGCCATCTTCATGCGTCCGGTGGCGCAGGCACGCAGAATGGTGGAAGCATCGTATTTTTCCACCCTGACTTGGGCATTGGCGGCGCCGAGCGTCTCGTCGTCGACGCTGCTGTTGGCCTGCAGAAGCGCGGCCACCGCATCGTCATCTTCACGAACCACTGCGATCCGAGCCACTGCTTCGACGAATGTCGCGACGGTAAGACTTGGATCGTCAAAATCGTCTGGAACGGTGTTGTAATAATGTTACCAAGGAACCCTCGATGTGCGAGTGCGCGGGTCGTGGCTCATTCCTCCCTCCGTCTTCTCGCGACTCGCCATCCTCTGCGCCATACTTCGCCATTTGCACCTCATCCTACACATTTCACTGTCAGGCGAGCTTTCCACCCTGAAGCCCCGTGCTTTCATTGCAGACCAACTGTCTGCTGGCCTGCCATTTCTGCGCTACCTATACGAATCCGTCCCCGTCCTCTTCTACTGTCACTTTCCCGACTTGCTTCTCGTCCAAGGCCGTCAACGCTCTCGACTCAAGCGAATCTATAGACTGCCCTTTGACTGGATTGAACAATGGAGCATGGGATTCTCCCAGGCAATCGCAGTAAACTCAAACTTCACACGCTCCGTCGTCGATGCGACTTGGCCTAGCCTCAAGACCATGACCGACATCAAGGTTGTATATCCATGCGTCGACACACAAGCTCCCATCGACGAGTCCCAACCCAGTTGGGCCAAAGTCTTGGGGGGCCATCAAAAGATTCTTCTCAGCATCAATCGCTTTGAGCGAAAAAAGGATATTGGACTTGCTCTCAAGGCATTTGCAGCCGTTCCCGAGGCCGAGCGTCAAGGAGTGCGCTTGGTTCTGGCAGGTATGGTGATCCCGGACCCAGCTCTTTGCCGCCCTCACTGACGTGTCACTTTTTGGTCCAGGAGGATACGATCCTCGCGTCTCCGAAAACGTTCATTACCACGCCGAACTTCAACAACTTGCGCGCTCTCTGGGCATCTCTCACCACACTCTAACCAGTCCGGATTCTCCTGACACACTAGCCGACGCGATGTCCACCGAAGCCCAGATTCTCTTCCTTCTCTCCATCCCCAGTGCGCTCAAGGCCGCCCTCCTGTCCACATCATACATAGTTATTTACACACCCTCCAACGAGCATTTCGGCATTGTGCCCCTCGAAGCCATGCTCGCTTGTCGCCCCGTCCTTGCCGCCAATACTGGCGGTCCAGTCGAAACGATTCGCGATGCCGAAACAGGATGGCTACGCGATCCAGACGACGTCGGCGCTTGGTCTGCCGTTTTGCGCCTCGTCCTCGGCATGTCTGATACCGACATTGAGCGCATGGGGTCTCATGGGGCTCGTCGTGTCAAGGCAACGTTTGGTCGTGATCAGATGGCAGACAGCCTAGACGCCATCGTCTCCGACATATTGGCAACGAAGCATCGCCCTCCTCGGATCAACAACTTCATCAACGTTTTCTTCTTCGCCCTATTCTTTGCCCTTGGCCTGGGACTCGCAATAGCATACCGAAATTACGAGACCAAGTGAGAACTACGCCGAGTCACTACTCTCAGTAGCACCATGATGCCTATGCTGCTTCGCCGAACCGGACATTGCAAGCGAGCGTGCGCGAATGCGAAGGTACGTAACTGTGCTCATTCAAATAAGAGATTAAATATGCCTTGTGGCTCGACTCTACTACCTACGTGGGCTGGCAGCGAACCTGCTTTGAAGCACAGCGCTGACTTGCTCGCTCCAGCCCTGTCGCATGACAAAACTGTGCTGCCGAGAAAAGAACCGCGATGGAGCATGCAAGGAGGAACGAGAAAAGTACGGGTAAAGACGAAAAAAGTGAACGGGCTCGATTGGGTTTATCGCTCGCGTCCCGACTTTCTAGTTACCGCCCGTGTCCAAAATTTCCAAACTTGCCCACGATGTGCACCATGCTGTCCCATGCTTGACAATGCTGCCCCAAACCCAACTCAATGAAGGCCCTGTAAAGTCATACGTTATGCCTGCTGCTGCGCCCGTAATGATGGCTTCCATGCGACTTGAAATATAAATGTGGGGATAATAGAAAAGATTGAGGAGAGATGACACCCAAAACAAATGACTCGTCGAGAAAAACAAGAAGTGAATCCTCCACATGTAATTCGCTCATGTATGCCGCTGGCGGTATTTCGAACGGTTGAAAAAAGAATGGAGGAAAAGCGAGGTTATGCGAGGAGAGAAATCATACAGCCTCACAAATCTACCGTTGAAAGGCCCCCTATGATATTCTCGCGGGTCTTGATAACGCGTGCCTGACATGCACAGTCATACTCGCTTTTCGTCGCGACGAAGCCCACGGTAGCCAGGCGTGCACCAATGACTGCTTCAACCATCCCACATTTGTAAAATATGTTGTTCGGTAAGCTGAGATTGTTGATGAAAAGTGTCGGTTTGGAAAAGCGGACGAGGCTCGAAGAATCGGATTCTGCCTGGGAGGCCAGGCCTGCGGGTTTGAAATGAAAAGAAAAAAGTCATTCTCTGCGTTATCATCTGGTCGTCCTTTCATGGGAGAGGGTTGTCTCATCGTCATTAACTGGGACTCTCTTCGCTGTCTCATTGCTGGCCGTGCTGGCACCAGTGTCGCGTCGTCGCGCCTCACCAGGTCGAACTGGCGAGCCCTTGGGCATGATTGACGGGCGCCTCTTTGACTTGGCCATAAGAAGAATGCCATCATCACTGCCCTCGTCCTCGTCTTCGTGAGACATAGATATGTCGGCAGCGTCGCTTTTGTGGCGGTGGTTCGTGTCGACTGCACGCAAGGGCAACGTCAATGAGCCGCTATCCATCGCTGGGGAGTTGACGAAGACGTTGTTCAGGCCAAGCCCACTAGATGACTCTGTTTCCATTTTAGGTGGCGCCAAGCAGTCGTCTGGCTCCAGCCGGGGGGAGCGACGTCCAACGAATCCAGGCTTTCCAAGCAGTTCCCCTTCAGCATCAGCCGAGACGGAACTCGCCCCGCTGAGTAAGGCAGGTAGAGAGGGATCTGATTGGAAATTCGACATATTTCGCGAAACACTTTCGCGCGGCAAGTCAGAGGCAACGGGGCTCATCGTTTCGCTAGGGCTTGTGAGGGGAGTGCCGATCGCCTCCAATGATTCCATACTCGACGACTTGGCAGTTGTCATTGTATCGCCCCTGAATGGTGCTCTGCCATTTGAAGCCCAGTCTTGCCTGCCCGGTGACGGTGACCTCGGAATGATATTGGGAGCCCACTCGGCATTCCTGTAATCGTCCTTCCCCTGCCCTCGAGAGTCGCGCAAGGTTTGCATTGCGGATTGCGTTCCCTCAGAAACGTTTTCGACGCGATGCGCTGTCCGTGGACGATCATCTACGCGGGCGTGCTGCCGTATCTGGAAATTTGGAGCAGATTGTGGCTGGCCATGCTGGTACGCTGCGGATGCAATTTGCGGAGAGCTTGACAAGGGCGACGGTGTTGCACTGCTATAGTCATACTGACCCTTGCGGAGTTCGATCGACGTCATCGGCTTCAAGCGCCTCGATCCTTGAAAGCTGCCCGGTGCTGTCGCATTGCTTAAACCAACCTGAGGCTGAGCGCGCTTGTCTGTGCTTACGAAGAGGGCCCTGTCCACTGACGTCGATCGGGCATTGTCTTCGCTGTGCTGATTCGAGCCTCGCACTCTACGCCCTACTAATTCATCGTCCCGACGATCTTCCGGAAGCTGAACGTGGGAACAACGGTGCATAGCAGAAGATGAGCGCCCTGGAGAAGGGGCTGAAGATAGTTGCGACGGATGTTGCCATAACTTGTGTTGTGTGATCTGTCGGGGCGCGTGGTGGCGGCTCACGGCCGGACTGGTTCTCTCGACATTGTCGACATCCTGTGTGTTGAGATTCAGTGATGCTTCCACAGGAGGCAAAACGGTAGCCATCGGATCGTACTCGGTACACTCGGCTCTCATGCTGGTTCTGGATAGAGAGTGTATGATACGATCTGCGGCGGCGGCGTTGTCTCTTCCGGTTTGCGAGAAGTAGTCATCGGTGCGCAGGCTGCCGCGACGTTCATTGACTTGAGAACCCGATGCAGCTGCGGGCTTGAACATACTATCGCCGACCGAGCTGGCCGCACTACTTGTTGCCCTTCGTCTGGACTTGCTGTCGGCCCTTTCCCCTAAAGGATGCGTTAACTTGCCAACTGCTTTCTTTACCACAGAACGGGCGCGTTCAAGAAAATTCAGCGGAACAACGGCAAAGGACATGTCCTTCTCGTCGACTTGAATCTTCCTGCCACACGAGGGTCGAGCAGGGTCAGTATCGTCGAGCCAACCAACTGGATTGGCGATACCCTGAACCACCCATGGATGACGCTTGATGTCCCTTAATCGAATCCTCTTTTCGGGATTTTTGGTGAGCATTTGCCGAAGCAGATCATAAAGCAGGTTGTCAACTTCTTCGTATTCGAGGTCGTTGTCGTCCCGATACGGATGAGCGTTTTGTCGTCGGTATAGCGAAGTCGCCGAGGGAGACGTAGATGGGTCGACGGGTTTAAGCCGTTTGCGAGAAATATGCACCTCCTCGGTTGCAATTTTCCTGAACATTTGAAATTCATCTTCGGCGAGAAAGGGGATGCGAGCGTAAATGAGGCAATATAGAGTGACACCAAGTGACCAGACGTCGATTTGTTCCGATACCTTGGGCTGCTCTGCACTTTCCGCAGTATAGCAAAGCTCAGGAGCGAAAAATGCAGGAGTCCCTACGGTCTTGGCCAATTCGAGGTCATCGTCGAAGTCCTTTGCTTCCGACTCGGAAACGGTTTCATCCACTTCACCATCCCGGATTGGCCGTCCGAAGTAGGAAACGCCAAAATCGGAAATCTTCACTCGATGATCCTTGGTCCAAAGCATATTGGCGGGCTTGATATCTCGATGAACAACCCCTTGATAGTGTAAGTACTCAAGGCCAAGTACGGTATCTCTGAATGTTGAGCGAGCCTGGTCCATGGTGAAGCAGGGGACGAAGGAGAAGTCTTCGGCAAACGGATCGTGGGCATGCGGGTTGAAGTCGATGGAGGACATGTGGGAAATGATGGAGTCGGCGACGCTTGAAGATCGAGCCCTGTAGCCTCCTTCGCGGAAGGAACCGTGCGATGTCGCATTGAGGGCGGCCGAGGATCCGGAGGGTGGAAGGGGCGTCTCGAGATCTATGTTCCAGTCGACGAACTCGTCGAGATCCGGAGGTGCAGGGCCTGCTGACGGAAGTGAATATGACTGCGAGGGTGCCCGTGATGATCGGTATGATCCAGGCGGAGAAGACGCTCCATCATTGATTGTGAAATCTTCTCGTGAAGGAATGCGTGACCACGGACCAGCGCTGCTGCTCTCGTCAGCGGCGCCGTATTCAACGCTCCAGAAATCTGAAGGCCCTGCATAATTCTGAGCCAGTTTGGCCCTTTTGATTTCCCTCAGAGCCTGGCGTCGCTCGAGCATTTGATCGTACAATTCCTCCTCGGGTGTGGGAGGTTCGCCGCGCGTTTCTCGCTGGATGCGCCTCCGTTCGTATTGGCAGATGTGGGGAAGACCCTTCTTTCGCCACACAACCTCTCCCAACTCGACGTGTTCGAGGACCATGTATATTTTCTTGAGCTCGGGATCGTCAATCACTTCGAGGAGGGCGACGACGTTAGGGTGACGGATTTTCTTGAGGATGGCGATTTCCTTCTTCGTTTTATCTTGCGGGGACATGGCAGTGACACGACCAAGGCGACGTTTCTTGGAGAAGCGGGGTATGATTTTGATGGCGACGTTCTCCCCGGTCTGCGTATTGCGGGCTAATTTGACCTTGCCGTGCATGCCGCGACCAATCTCCTCTATTACCTCATACTGGTTGATTGACTTGCGTCCGGTATTGATATCCGAGTCAATGAGAGCTTTGTGAGTTCTAACGAGCAATCCAGTCAGTACGTTCGTGCATGATCTCGTGAAGAGGGAACGGCAACAGCTGCGCTGCCTCGTATCACAGATTAAAATGGCCTGGGAGAGGGGAGCGGAGGGACGGAGAGAAGGGGGGGACTGGTCCTGAACATACTCGCGAACTTTGTGGTTTTGAAGCGGATGGAGGTATGGGCTTCCGAGAGCTGGTGCCGGCGTATTGCTTTCCGATATGGACGTCGGTTGGTGGTGGCGAGACGGCGATGGGCTGAACAGGCCGGGGGAGGACATGGGAGTACTGCTTGCAGTTCGAAGTGGTAGGGAAGAGGGCGGAAGGTGAGAATTCGCGTGGCGCGACAATGCCTGGTGGAGTTGTGACGGTTCCATGATGATGAATGATTATCGAGTGATCGCGAGCATTCGATTCGACATGCTGATGTCGGCCGGTGGGCGAAGAGTCGTCGAGCCACCGGGCTAAATGAAAGCGAGGCCGAAAGCCGGCAAGGCTATTGCGGCATAATGGGGGAGCAAGAGGGGTTGAAGCGGCGCATCTAGGAAAAGCAGATGGAGAAGCGTGGAGCCCAAAAAAAAATGCGACGATGCAGACGACTGGAAGGTTGGGCCTGCAGACAAGATGATGACGGTTTGAAGAGGTGGAAGAGAATGCTGCGCGTGTGTCCTACCCAAGACGTTTGGTTGGGATCTGCGACGGATGAACGGGCGTCGGTCGGCGATGGTGAATACGTACGCAGAGAAGATGGATGGGATTGGGGTAGGAAGAAAGGGTGGGGGACCATGTGGGCAGGAAGATGATACAGTGTGCTGCACGGTGCAGCCGTCTGAGCCATCCATCGGCAAGCGATAAGTGCTAGATAAAACGGCAAGTGTGCGCGCTTGCACGGTGCGGGAATCGGGATACGCTTAAATGCGCATCTCCGACCTGCGCAAGTGGCGTCGAATCATTCAGGCTCAAAGAGCCGCGCTTGCGTAAGGTAGAGCAAGTCAACAAAGTGCCGGCATTAGAGAAGCGCTTCTCTCCGAGCAAGAAAGGGCTGTTTGATGGAAGCAATTGATGATGGAGGAGCACCGTGCGTGCTTGGCGATGTGACGACGAGCCATGAGGGCAGCGCCGGCCCCATCGGATCCCATGAGTGCAAGAGTGGCGTGATGGCTGGGAGGTTAGTCTGCGGTTGATGATACGCACAGTGTGGATCCGTCGGCGCAAGTACATCTCCTGAGGCTGGCGTGGATGCCTCACCTTATCAGTGTGAGGCAGCAGGGCAGGTGGGACTTGTGTGTGCGCAGCAAGCGATTCTGGTTCGCTACTGCTCCCCCAGGCTGCGCTTTGGAGGCCGTACTAGTAGGTACGTAGATACAAGGAGATAACAGAGTCGGGGGGGCTACTCGCCGCTTGGACCTCACTCCCTAGCCTAAGGTGCGCTACTTTTAGGTACATCCTCCAAGATGAGACACTGCCAGGCAAGCAGGCGCAGTGGGACCTGCGTGCTCTGCCTCGCAAAGTCGTCGAACCCGTGCGGGCCCTTGGGCTCTAGAAATATGATGAGCTTTTGGTGCCCAAGGGGATATCTCCAACTGTGCCGAAACGTCTTTTGACACTTGACTGAGAATCAAATCTTGGCGGAAATGACAAGGGTGATCGTAAAGCCGCCGCCCGACGGTGCCCCATGCGAGACGCCTAATACCATGGACTGTCTGAGGTATCCCAAGGTATTGTCTCGGCTCGGATGTACTGCACCTCCCCGATAGGCGCGAATCCGCTAGAGAAATTGTACGTCAGAGGAGACTCGCCGTACAAGCAGGAGAGGGGATGAGGGGAGACTTTTGTCTGTATCTGAGCGTGCGCAAGCCGGCCTACAAGTATACCTAGTACTTCGTACAGTGAGGCTTATCGTCGGTGCGGCGTCATTGGTCTGCTGCTACTGTCAGGGCCAACAGTGGCTAGCGCGGCTGCAAGGCTAGCTGCAGGTGGGTTGCGGCGGGCTTTGTCAGGGATTCGCACTGGATGGCAATGACGCCTCTTTCGCAGGTCTGCTGTAATGGGCGCGCAAAGCACAGTGTCAACCCAGCCGATACAAGCCACGACCCGCCACGCTCACATGCCTCGCACAGGTAGGCTATCCAAGCCACCAAGTTCAAGTGCTCTGAGACGTAATGAAGTTTCTACTTACTAGTACTTTACAGGATGTCTGCAGTGAAAGGTAATCAATCATTGCAATTCTGCAGCACCTCAAAGTTTGTACAGACGCCTGCGCACTGATTTTAGGGGTTCAATCAAGGCCAGCCAATCCTCCGAGGGCCATGCTTATCTTCAAGTCTTTCCCCTTGCCCCCGGTTTATTCTTCTTTTTCTCCTTTTCCCTTTCTTTAACATATCTCAACACCATTAAGCCTCGCAGTCGGTCCGTCAAGCCCTCTGCTTACTTCAACGCCCTTTCACGACCTCATCGAGCGAACAGTTCCGTATCCGCCCAAACATTCCGAGTCCCAGCGTACATACATAGTCAAGATTAAACTGCTTCTCATTGTTCCTCCACACACCAAGGGCGTTGCCGCGATTTTTGCAGTCCCAATACTCCCATTGAAGACTCCAGATGGACGACGGGACATGTGTCCCTGGCCTCAGATGGAAAGCAGCTTCATCCGGTCGATGCAAGGCTCAGAAACTTAACCGAAGCTTATATGTAGCACGGCTTTCGTCGAGGATCGAAGGCTCAGCCCAGCGGCTGTCATCGTTGGACTTGTACTTTGTAGACGGATGTGCACATATAGCAGTCGAAGTGATGGGCAGCACTTCCCTCGATCTCACAAAGATTGCGCTACGGGTCATGTTCCTCCGCATGAACGCTCATGGAATCTCTGCTTTGACTTGGCCATGAACGCACTGCACTCCCTTGTGAGCATATTGTGGTCTGAGGGTTACACTGGCGTCTTCAGGGCTTCCAATTTCGTGCGGGCTGTTGGAACGCCAACAAGCCATTGTGACTACTCATCTTTTCTTGCCGACTATTTCCGCCGTGCTTCGCTGCGCGAATTTCGAGCCAAGTTCATCCACGATGCCTTGTAGCTTGACGCCACAGAGCCGCGGTGATCATACGCTCACTCAAAATAGAAAGGAAGCTCTAAGTAGTTTCTGATCACATCGTACAGGTCTTGATATCTTCCTGTATGCAGATTGCGTACTCCGGGGGTTGCGGCACCACGAATATGAGCAGTCAAGGGAACTCGTACGCTGGCAGAAACTGCCGGCCGGTAAGGGACAGTGACTCGTCTCGTGCATCCTACTGCTACCGATGAAAGTTGGCTCACACGCGGTTGCTCGCTTCATGTTGATTTGCGGGACCCCAGACGGCTTCACGGACGTCACGGCGGTCAGCAGGCTGTCAGGCTCCATGACCTCGTCCTTCATCCTGGACTGTGGCTGAGGTCGACGAGAAAACATTGAGAAATTCTCACGAAGCCTCAGGACCGGGGAAAATGAACAAAGGCTAGTGTGGTTGGCAAGGTAACAAACAGGGCTACTAGCAACTCGTTGCAGCGCTCGCTTTGGCCCTCCGTCATACAAGGCCCTGGACATCGTGGCGTTGCCGGTTAATGTGCAAGCAGGTGGACTTCGAGATGTTAACTCCACTGGCTGCTGGGCAATGCGCATTCGTCATTCGCCCAGACTCCAGCCATGAGCCAACTCAAAGGTCGATGCAAGATCATGCCGGCCGCCGGCCTTTGGCCTGACAACAGCCGATGGGCGGGTTCTCGTGTCGACGCCGGACAGGAATCTGGGAAACTTCCCCGGCCGTTCAGGCCAAGATCGGCTACACTCGCGGCATGTCCCTGGAGTCTGCGATGAGCCTTCACTTTCGCTTACCCACGAGGCCTGCAAGCGCCACAGCATTGAAGTTCGCTACACTGTACGATCAGTTTTTCGTATCCCTGGCTATCTTGATGAGCAAAGGCTGAGATTTTTGATCATACTTCACGGATGGATCCGTGAGATGCTCAGAACTAACACCATGTCTGTTCCTTGACCGTTACGTGTACGTGTGGCCAGGTCTGGTGTCTGGGATCTAATTGTACATGGCGATTCGATCAAGGTGAACGAAGAGGGCCATGCTTTGTGCTTCCAAATAACAGACGATATTGACGGACGATTGAGGGTGCAAGGTCCATCACCCATGTTCGCGCAACATATTGATCGTACGTTATCGCCGACGTCGAATTTGCAGGGGAGAGGTTCGAGAGCAAAGCCTTAGGTGCGATTTGCCCTTGCTTGTCTATACATAAACAGACCATGGGCCCATGAGGGTTGCCAGTCTCTTCAACCTCCATTTTGTGTAATTTCTCACGCTTCATCCACGATTTCCCCCGCCGAAAAGACATTCTTTCTGTAAGGACGCTTCGTGAACCCATCCACGATATCAAGTCCGTCATCGGAGCTTTGCTATCAGAGCTTAAAACTGTCAAGTCTCATCAAGTCCGTTTCTTAGCCATCTTAGGACTAACTTCTCAGGCTGCCGATAACATGAACCAACCAGACTCATCCAGACTAGGGCCCCGTGAGACATTCATGAAACTACGGGACCAAGGTCTATTTGCCTCGTCCGGAAAATTGGGGAAGAAATTGCTTCCCGAACTCTCTGTGTCCGGCCTTTGTGTTCGGGATTTGCAACTAACTAAAGGTTTGGCATGGACGATTATTCGGTCAGGCGATAGACTCGCAGACCGGGCATGGGGATTAAATGGCCCTAAGTTGAAAATACCTTCGCTGCCACGTCTGCGCGGGGTATTGGAAGAGCAAGCACGTCGGCACCTGAGGCTTCGCACCCATCTAGCTGTCAAAATAACGCTGGACAAATTGCTGGTCTTGAAGGGGGCAGATGATACCCTGCAGCTGCGGGCATAGTAAGTTATTTTACCTACAGGGCACGAAGCCTGCCTTGAACTGTCTGAACATAGTCGAGTCTGACGGTATTTATAAGCACCAACGAAGCTACACCAACAAATGGACTTGGATTCATATTCGTTTTCTTGCCCTCCAACTCAGGCGTGGGAGCTGTCGATTTTATCCACAATGGTGTGGTCAAGCACAGCTTTGAACCTGAAAGAAACGGGATAACGTATGCCCATCATATGCCGGACGTTGCAATGAAGTTTCGCAGCATCAAGCCATCACATTTCGTATGGATGCTTCAATTCACTGTTGAGCTCGGCCCAGAGTCCCAGCAATCGACGCTCAGCGTCTTACCGGAAACTTTCCTGGACATAGCTAGACTCAGTGAGAGCTGGCAAAGGGATTCTATAGTCAAGGTCTCATTCTCCACCTCGGAAGAAAAACCGTCGTTATTGGTTCACGCAGAACCATACATCTGCCACCTTGCGCGTGCGTGCCAGAAGCTGGAGGGGGCCTGCTATCTGGCTATGCTGAAGACACTCTGCGAACGGCAATGGCAAGCGATCGAGTCCAAGAAGGTGAAAAGCTTTGGCGAGAAGACTAACATACTCCTTCTGAAGGCTGCTGCTAGGCATGCCAAGATGGATCTCATCCAAGATGTCGTGCGTCACTCCGGCGGCAAGTTGCCTTTGCATTTCTTTGTCTGGACTCGCATACTGGTTCTCAACGACAAAATCAAGTTCCAAGAAATCTGCTCGGGGTAAGTTCCAGACAGCCAAGATGTGTCTTCAAGCCTTTGACATGGCTCGTTTCCCAAAGGTCGAAGCAATGGGGCTGATGCAAGTCCTTATACATGTACTCGGACACTGACTATGTATGTAGGCTGAAGCTTGTTGTAGACGCATTACCGCGCGTTGCAGGTCGACTTGGAGCTTTACAAAGGCTTCTATGGGTCGGCCGAGAGGTTCCGGGCGAGGGTTCTGTGCGGCCGAATCCTACTCCCGTGCTTGGGTGGGTTGATGCAATGCTCGAGACACTACTCGAAAGTCTCGCCGGCGCGACGTTTACGCTCACGATTCAAGACGGCCGAGGAATCGCTGGAATAGCCGCATGCCTTCGTACAGGGAGAGCCTGGGAGCTTATGCGCCCATTCCTAATAACATGTTCGTGGTGAGTCTATCATAATCACATATTACCGACATAGAGTCTCTCCGGACGCACTTGCATTGACAGCATTACAACAGCCGATTCACCCGAAGCACCGTGCAGCGACACAAGCCCAATTGCGTTTCTTTGGCATGCGCACTTGGATTTCTCGAGCAATTGTCAAGCTTTACGGACGAGGGAACTTTTCCGCCGGGCTCATTTCGTGTTCTTCTTGGTCGTTGCGCGAGGGCCATTGTCCCCAGAATCCGGTTTGACACTGAACGGAGGTTAACTGACGTGAAGTCTTCCGATTGTCCCCTATCTCTCATTTGTCTCGAACGACCACCTATCAATGCAGAATCATTGATGAATCTCGTACGAGTTCTCTTTGACGAAAACAACGGGCTTTCAAGGGAAGCATCTGAACTCTCAAGCCTGCTCACAGCACAAGCCCGAGAGCTGCCAAGCTCTCAGCTCAGTACCTTGTGGCAGCCGTTTTTGGAGCTGCTACTAAGGGACCCTCAACTCTCGGATCACGAGGATATACGGAGAATCCAGGATGCTCTTCAAGAAAGATTCGAGTCGCAATTCTAGACGTTTCCCTTTCTTCGAATACCAAGCGGGTGAGAAAACAAGAGGGTTCGGGATGGAGTGGGTGCGTAGGGTTTGAGTGTCGCATTTCCGACTTTCGTGCGTTAGCTGTCATTTCACAATGTTCTCTGCGATGTCACTTCGGCGTTTGTTAATATAACCTTCAACGTTAAATTTCATGATTGGATTCCTTCTGTTGACCAAATCATCCCCCGGACGCAGATTAGGCTCCTGCTTGCTGCCTCTGCTGTATCCGCTGCCTCTCGTGCCTGCCTCTATTGCATCTACGGCTATTGCTTCAATTTGCTTAGCGCACGCGGCGATTAAGCTATACTACTAGCCTATTAGATAGATGGCATAATAATGGTAAAAAATTGGCGTAAGTTTACCTTTATTCGTACATACTGCGTAGATTGACAGCCGACTGGAGCTTGTGCTTTCCTCATCGTAGTGCTTTGCGCTGCCAGCAAACACTAAGACAAAGTGGCGGCAAGATATCAGTCAGTCTCGGCTGATAGGCGTGCTTACCGGGACCATGGAAAGGTGCGCATTGCATCACATTCCAGAATCTACTCATCTTGGGCATCGGATCGTCCGTCAGATCTCGCCTCTGCCCGCCTCGCACCGAAGCGGCCTGTAGCGTGTCATCTTTGCATCGTACGGCGCAAGTTGACTCCGACTCTCGTATTCGACAGGCGACATTGAACACAGTGCAAGCCAAGCCCGACCTGCCGAGCAAATAAGACATCGAGCAAGCATCAATACGTTGCAGCGGCCATCAGCCGCGGTTCATGCAACTCTATTCCAGACCGTCCAGGATGCTGACTGGATCGCAGTTTGCGGCAGAGCCGTTGAAGATAAATAGTAGCGCATATCTCCGAGTAATGGCATTGACATTGCCTGTCACACGATCCAGACGCAGCCTTAGACTCATTGTCAAATTGAATCGACTCGACAGTTACCATGATCACAACGGCACTTCTGATGACGGTGACGTGCGCTCTTGTGGGTGTTGACGCCGCGAGTCCCGGAAAGTGCAGAACTATTTGCCTCGATGGGTTCAACAAGTGCGGACAGCCATTTGGGGTGTAAGTGCAGGTTCACAGTCAACGCTGAGTTCCCATCATGCCTATTGATTCTGCCTTAATAGGTGCTATAACCCTTGCAAGGAGAGGCCGCCGCCGCCGCCGCCTTGCACCACGACGAAACCTACACCGGAGCCAACCCCAACGGACGACTGCAGAACACGAACAGTCTGTATCGACATGATCAACTCTTGCGGCATCATGTACGGAACGTGAGTACTCTGCAGCTCTTACGCCTTGTCGCAACCCTTGGAGGGTGACTGACCCAAGCCATTGATGCGGCGCAGTTGTGTTGCTGATTGCAAGCCGTGGCCGACATTAACTCCTCCGCCGTGCCCATCCTCCACCTTCGCCAAAGTAACAGCTAAGCCAACATTCTGAGCTACATAGTTCGGTGCTGCTGGACATCTGGATGAGTGGCGTCTCTGTTCTGCACTCTCACCCTGTTTCGTCTTATGTTACATGCGAGTCTATTCTGTAAGCACGCGATGACTTGTGTAAATACTCGTTCATGGTGGCCTCATTAATGTGCATTTATATATGAAATAATTTCGCGTTGTCGTCGGGGCCTTTTCTTATTGCTTATGACTGAGCAGGTAAGCGGACAAGCCACCAGGTATGCGCCTCGACACATCTCCGGCATGGATGGTCCTTGCTATTGAGGCTGCTCAGTGCTGAGAAAGATGACCTTTACGAGTTGGAAATGAATAAAAACAGACTTGGTCTATTCATAAACGGGCGCTGCCCGGGACGTTCTATCATAATACATGAGGCATGCTCTTGTCTATTCTACACCTCCAGCTTGGCAACCTCAGCCGTCGGTGCCAATTTCTCACTAGTAATGCCTTCGGGCCTGGCTGGAGTCGCCGTCGTCTTCTCCGCAACCAGTTCCCTAGCGATCTTGATATCTTCACTCAGGTTTGACAGATGCATAACGTCGGCAGAAGCCATGACGAAGGACATGCGCTCGGTAGCCTTCTTGAAGCCCTCAGCCGAGCCGAAAGGTGGCCTGAAGAAGGAAAAGCCGCCATACGGCTTATCGTGCTTGTCCATGACTTCAAAGAACTTGTCGCGAGCGGTGTTCCATTCCTGTTCATCGCCGCCAAGTCCAAAATTACCAGGGAGGTTCATGGAGATGCGAGCGTCGAGAGTGCCAAGCCAGACAATGTCGATGTCGGGTACTTGTGTCAAGATGGCGTCGAGGTTGTTAATGCCTAGTTTGCGGTAAGCAGATTGCCATTGAATGCAGGTAGGAATATTTGCTTACCCTCTAACGTCTCGATTTGAATCATGATGGCGGCCTGGTCATTGAGGTTCTGCCAGATATCTCTTGTGGAGTCAATGGTGGTGTCGGTGACAAAAGGAATAAGACGGAACGGAGGCGCTGATCGGGTTCCACGTTGGCGAGTGCCGAACTTGGCCGCCGACACAACGTGCTGCGCCTGCTCCACGGTATCGACTTGGGGAACAACGATGCTGGCGCCGGCGTCCAAGGCATAGCCGATGGCGGCGTGATCATGGCCGGGAACACGGACAAAAGGCATGGTGCGACCTTGGCTCATGAATATGGCCTCGTGAACCATAGTGGTCATTGTCTCGACGTTACACGCAGTGTGCTCCCAATCGATCCAGACGACATCAAAGTTCATGGGCGCGAGGAAGCGCGTGATGGGAATGGAGCTGAGGCCGGCATAGTATCCCAACAGAGGAGGGATCTTTTTGTCATGTGCGTCTCGAATAGCATCACGAGCTCGGTGAGGTTGAAACAAAGAAGGAGCGGCATAGGCGGCCATGCCAATATCCTTGCTGTCCTTGTTGAAAGCCATTTCGACAATGTTTCGATTTGAGGTTATGGGTTTGATCAGAGTGGAATACAACAGGAAGGTGAATGCCGTTTAGTTTAGAGGGACTTGACTCTAATTTATACATATCGGCGAGGGCACCACAAGATGGTCCTAGGTGAGAGCCCTCGCCGTATTTTTCAACCGATGGAGAGCCCCCTTCACTGAACTTAGCGGGCTTACGTTAGGTCGGGGGACAGTCCGCTGCGCCTTCGGCCTTGGTCCGGAGCCAGAGCCAGAGTAGGCAGATTGTCCCAGACACAGGGTATTTGCCGGCTTCATGCGACATGATTAGACTGATCTCGTCAGAATTTAGCGGATACACAGGAGACAACGCCTGTCGGATGATGTAACCGTTGCCGTCAAGCAACTCACGAATCCCGTGTCAGCAATGAGGTGAGGAGCATGCCCCCCCGAGCTGCCTACATGCGTACATGTATAGAGGGCACCCGGTTCCGACGGGTGGACTTACCAACAGGCCACATCAGCCATATTCAAGCTGCGGATATTCTACGGCCGTAGGCCTTAAATCCGCCATAAGACTGGGGAAAGGGGGGATGCGGAGTAGCTAGGGGGAGCGGTGCGGGCTGTGTAAGATGGAATTTCGTCATATTGGTTCAAGTCATTCAGCCAACCAGCAAATTTCGGTCTCCCAGACCCAGAGCAGGGCAGAATCGACAGAACAACTTTCGCGTCCTTATCTCGAGCGGGATTACCTTGAAGCAGTCGGGACTCGCAGATCTCGTGTGGCAGTGATGATGAAGGCTCACAGCTGGCGTTGGCCGAGCACGTCGCTCCCGTCACGTTGCATTGCATGTCATCTTCTGGTTCTAGGGGTCCTAGTGATCCGATTCGCTCCCGGCGTGCTGGATGGCATCTGCTGGCAATGATTCGCCGGCGCTTTTTTCGTGGCACGACGGCGGACGAGAAGCGGACTTTTCAACGGGGACCCTGGTCTCAGTGTGCACGATAAACGGATGTTTGACTTGCAGCAAGACCGCGTCCAAGGCGGTTTGGGGTGTCTCTGTTCTTCTCTCTCTGTCCCTCCCCCGATGTGCGTTATTGCCGAAAATGAAACATCGGCGGAAGCGGAGGCGGAGGTGGAGGCGGAGGCGGTGGTTCCAAGGGTGGATGCAAAAGCAAACCGGCCAACACCAATATGATAACATCTTACGATTGCGATACGAGGCGTCAACTCCGACCTTCTTACCTTGGGCATATGGTCCAGGGCGAACATGATTGAGCAGGTTGGCGCTTGCAACAGATCACAGGAAAGGGGCCGAGGCCAGGGGTTATTTCCAGTTTTCAAAGACGACATGCCTGAACCAACATTGCACATGGGAGTTACATGTTCAGATGTTGATGTGGCTTTAGCATAAACCAACCTAGCGGATTTCAGCGACGGCAGCCCCTACAGAAGTTCTAGGTATGCGTCTTTTTTCCACGTTTGCGCTCGTAATTTGTTCATCCATGGCCCGATGCCTCTTGATCTCAGTCGTTGACGAGAAGTTGGCATTTGGGTCTTCGTCAACTTCGCGGCGTTGTAGGTGTCCTCATCCCAGCTCCTGTATGGGGTTAATGAGCCAGAGGCCGAGGTCCGGCTATCAAGAACAGACCTGTCCATCCGGATTAAGACCTGCTACACCACGACTGTGAAGACATGATCAACCCACTACAGCAGCGTGGTCGACGAGCGATTCGTGCATGATGCCGGTTTGCTCAGCCCCCGCGCATGCCGCATATGTATGTCTTGATGCCATTGAAGTTAACCATGCAACATGAATGCTAACGGAGTGGAACTCGGAGCCCGACGGCCTAATTAGTACCAAGTACGGATATCGCGAAGCATGAGGCACGAACAAGGCCTGCTATCTGTAGGGCTGAGCTAAATGATGCCGAGTTCCCTGGTGGCTGAGTGGGAAAGCATGGGTTAGTCTAGGGTTGGGGCGGAAACATGCACCTTCAGATCGCTGTCTCAACTAGGCAATGCTCCCGAGATCCGCCATGATGCTTGAAGCAG
Organism: Hirsutella minnesotensis 3608; assembly: GCA_000956045.1. Classification (NCBI taxonomy): domain Eukaryota; kingdom Fungi; phylum Ascomycota; class Sordariomycetes; order Hypocreales; family Ophiocordycipitaceae; genus Hirsutella; species Hirsutella minnesotensis. Next base: position 182,458 of record KQ030543.1, on the reverse strand, counting down.
AATGGGCGGTTATTGAGCCGGACCAGATCACTGATATCTTTGACACGTGTGAGTCAGAAGTAGTCAACCTACATGTATTTCTCTTGCCACTCGCGAGTTGTGGCCGTAAATGAGCCAAGAATCAGACGACCGACCAGTCAGAATCAGATCACGAACGCGTGTTCGATCCAATTTTGAAGGCTTTCAGCACATTGGTAATCAGCACATCCATGGACGTGGCCATATTTATCGGGACAACGTTGAAATATCGATGGTTCCGGAGGAAGCATTTGCTGAAATTCTGGCAACAGCGGCGAACAATTGAAGAGTGACCTCATACTCGTGCCCTGGAACGAGACAGGCACTGTTTCGGAGCTCCCCTCCTTCTACGGCGCATCGAGGGATGACCCTCTCGGCGACGGAGACTTCTCACAGCTCATGTCGAACATCCTTGAGCAAGCTAGACTCATCGCCCCTGTAGCTGTATATATAGGTATCGCAGGCCAAATCGGGGCATGACTGTCATCTGCAGGGGGGGGTCTGTCATCCGGCCCCACACGGCTGCACCAAAAAACCCATGCAAACAGAAGGTCTGGGACCTTCGTTTTCGGCTTTGGATGACAGGGATGACCGTAGTGAATCGACAGTTCGTCGCGTTTTTGAAGGCCCGACCCGGGTGGTGCCCCTTCAGGTCGCGACTTTTTTTTTCGGAGCGTTCTGCGTGTAACCAACACCAACACCAACCCACGTCATACAACGCTGAGCAATAATATCACCCTTTTTCATTGAGCAGCGCATTTTAAATGGCCCACCCCGACGATTTTGAGCTTCTTAAGGCAGTTGAGCACGCGACCAGCTATTATTTAATTGATGAGGACAAGACGCAGCCGCAGAACACGCGTCGGACGTACACGCGACCCCAGAAGGAGTGGAAGGTATGGAGGCAACTCACTCACACACCCCACCACATATACTACTGCTTATTTATTATAACTTAATTTAACTGCAAGACGAACCCTATTGCTAACTTATATCCAGGAATGGTGTGCAGAGAAGGCATTCCCGTCTATCCCTCCGGACTGGCCTAAGCCGTACAACCAGGGAGGCGTTCTGCCAGCTGACCTCGTGGATGAGGGCAAATTGGTATGGTTTCTTGACGAGAAAGCCGTCAGCAGGGCACCTAAGACTGGATCTCGAGCGAAGAATGAGAGAAGACGCTGGGCCGAAGGCGCGGCTGAACGCAAGGCCAAGAAGGCCGAGGCGGCCTCTCTTGACGACCCTGCTGGCCCTTCAGGTCCAGATGACAGCTGTATCACCGTTGCCGTCAAAACGGCCGTGGATAAGACCGAGCTGACATCAGAAGATGAAGAGGAGCCATTCAAATCCGCACTCACGCTCAAATTCAACACCGTGAGGACCTACGGCAACGCCATTACGAGACTCTGGGCAGAGCAACGAACGAGGAGAATAAATGGCCAGATGTTAAATCCATCGCCACATCCACGTGGCTTTGCGAACAAGGCTATTTATCGCTATCTTCTGCGACAGACTCACGAGAAAGGACGTGAAGAGTGGGCAGACCGTATGGTGGGCACCATTAAGGATGCCTACTCGCCTGCCAAAATACCAGAACATACCCGTTGTGCCTGGGGGTTAAAAGAGAAGGCGTGTGGACTGCGCACTTCCGTGGATTTTCTCTTCGGCAACCACATGTTGTTACGATCAAGCAACCGGAGGCCTATTGAGTTGGCCGACTGCTTCTGTCTTGAGTGTCCTAACGAGGGCGTCAAGGTTCACAACAACCCAACCTACGCCTTTGTTGTGGTTATGAATCAAGGCAAAACTAACCAGAACGGCCGCATCGAGTATGGGGCTTGCTTGAGACATCGTGACCCTTATGCTTGTTTGGTTGGCCAACTCGCTTTCTGGCTTTTTTTTCGTTGGCAGGTTGAAAGAGAGCCATTTCCGGACTTCTCGCGTCCCGAGAAATGGTACAATATCAAGATATTACGACAACAGAAAGACAGACCAACGGGTAAGTCAGATTGTCTTCTGATTTACGAGGCTTCGTAGCTTATAATTTATATAGCAGGACTCTCATATCAAACAAGCCATGCGTGGACACGTCGCCTATATAGCCATGTCGGCATTAAGACCTCAAAGGCTAGTCATGCACCTCGTGTTGCTGCTACTCAAAATGCCGACATGGCTGGCGTTCCTGAGGCACAAGTAGGCAACCTCCCTCTGACTCTGGCAACACTATTAACTTATTATTAGATTAGACGTGCTGGCAGATGGAATATGGGGGACTCAATGATAGGCTGTTATCTCACATCGCTACCCTACGCGTTCATGAGAGCCTCTGCCGACTTCTCGCCCCTGTTCTCGGGAATGCCGAAATAGTGAGCTCGCTTTCCCTTGGTGACGATCAACTGGTCTTTGCCAACCCCAATGCGGAAGCCTGTCTCGTCCATGTTCCAGATATCGTCAGGTGGTATTCCATGCTCTTGGACGACTTTTTCAAGGGTTTGGAAATAATTAGTGACTCGGGTAAGGTCCTCCGACGCCTGCCGCTCGGCATGAAGCTTTTTCTGGAGCTTCTTGAAGTAGCCGTGCCGTTTCAGAAAGCGGGACGTCCATTTGCTGCCGATGATAAAATCGGCTTGACCAGACGGTCCAGACCGCTCACGCAAGATATTGTTTGTCGCGTCGGTGACAAATCCCGGGCGCACAGCAAGGTTCATGTTATCTAGGCGATCGATGTAGCGACACAATGCTGCTTCCTCTGGACGCGATAACTTCAAATTCGCAGCTGGCCGGCCTGCTTTAGGATGATGGCCTTGAAGGCGGGAACGCAGTCGATTGCGTGGAATGCCGAACTCTCGGGCTACACTGGCGATTTTCGCTCCAGGAACATCACGGATATACTGCACTGCCTCTCGAGTACGAGATTCCATGTCGCACTGTCAAGATAGAAGCGGAAGTGGTGGAATAGAACGGCCTCAAGACGAAGGGGTCGAAAAAGTGGCTCTTGCGGTGTCCTGGCTGTTGTGGTGTCCAGCACCACCTTTGTGCTCGTGCTCGAGTTCCAAATAAAGTGGGACATGGCACGGGTAGCTCCGTCTGCAGCTGCTGGACTCCGGCGAGAGCCACGTGGGAAGCGGGGCCCGTCTCTTTGCCGTGCGACTCTTCCTTTCTTTTCTTCGCGGCCCGAGCGGCAGCTAGCAGGTTTCGAATTGCTCCATGCCGCAGACACGCTATGCTATACCATTCGCGATCCAATTCACTGAACGATACGCTGAAGACCGCCCAAAAATCGGACGCACTGCACGTTTCCGGACACAACATCAGAACCACGCGAGCTACCGATACGCAAGTTGGGTCAAACGATTCTTCAGACTCAGGGCTTCACGTAGGTACAATTTTTATTGCGCCGCAATGCGCAGCCGTCGGGCGCAGGCGTCGCGTTGCTGATATCACCAGGAAATCCGGGATATTACGGGCTGGGCCGTCATCTGCGGGGTCATCCGCCGATCACGCACCCAAAAGCCCCTGCGATATCCACTAGATAACACTCTCCTGGGCACGACGAAAGGCGACTCAATCTCCAGGTCAAGTGCACCCGTACGCCGGGCATCTGACCGGACCTAGACTGAATCGATCTCGCGGACCAGATCGAAACGCGATTTTTTCCGCAAGAAGGAGCTCAAAAGATGATTTGCACTTTATTCGCTGGTTACGATGACGATGAGTACGCCATACGAGTTGCAGCTTGTATCGCACGGGACGGGGATCTTGAGCTCGAAGTCTTTTGGCTCTCCGACGACGAGGAAGCCGATGCTGAAACCATTAACCGCGTCAAGTCATTGATCCGGGACACGATCATTGACCGTGTGGGAATCAAGATCTCACGAAATATGAAGTGATCGTCACTGAGCTCCTGAGTGGTCAGCTAAGCCCCGTCACCAGCTTGGGCCCCTGGCGAAAGGGTGAGCAAAGCTGGTAGCCGGGGCAGGCGCGGATTTTATAATTCCTAGACAAAAAACAAAGACCAAGTGCGCGAGTTGAGCGCACGACCTCTGGTATGCGCTACTTATTAGTTATTTATCGGCGTGTATGATTCAACCTCCGAGGATGCATGCCTCTAGCGCGCGCTGTCAGCTGTTAACTCGCAAACGCCCGGTTCGCCTTCCAGTTGAACTTGGTGTCCGGGGCCACGACTCCGCTGTCAGTTGGCTTGATGAATGCGGCCGACTCGATTTGGTCCCAGGATACGCCGCCCATGGCGACCCATTCGCGTTGATTGCTGACTGGAAAGGGGTAGTCGTAGTACTTTTGCAGCGTCCCGGCTACGGAGAACATGCGCGGTACCGCACGAATCTTATAAACATAACCTTTTTCTCCGCGGAGGAATTTGGCCGCAACGAGAGGATCATCGGTCGTCGATACATAGACGGAGTTCTCAGGGCTCCTCCCAGATGGGGGAACTCCTTTGACGTGAAGTGCAACACTGAATCCAGAGTTGGCTTCCATGCTTATGTCGCGCAGTCTGAACCCCCCGGCCGCCTTGATTTCCTTTGGAGAGCGCGAATCACCCCGGTAAAGATAGATCGGCTGCTGAACTGGGAGGTCGTTTGGCGCCGCATGTATAAGGCTTGGCCATTGAAGCCATTGTAAAAGAGAGAAAATGAACAAAAACCAATGTCGTAACATAATGAGTGTGAAAGAATGAATGAGAGTGGTTGACGTTGAGGGTTGAATACTCGTGGATCAGCTGGTCTATAAATCATCAATCCTTCAGACGACTGTTCGTATAACTCACCTGGCCTGCCAAGACAGAGTAGATAGACTCCGGACTGCTATAGCAGTTGCACGTGGGCCTCGGTACTTGATCCCTGAATCGGCCGAATTTGATCAGGGTTCATTCATCTGGTCTGATATAATATCCACCTGCCTCTTTAATGCTACTTACGCTACTCATAGATTATGCATTACTCAAGGCGGGAATTGTTACGCTTGTGCGTGCGTATGCGCCATTGATCTATCACACGCCCGACTTAAGCTAAGTTACTTGCGCGTAACTTATTTGTTTTTACATTCATATCGCAAAATTCGCAGCGCACAATCAATCAGGAGCTACCTACGCCAAAGAGACCGGAGCGATTGCAAGCATATAGGCATCAAGTACGCCAAACAGCTACAGTAGGACTTGCCCACCGGATACACCAGACGTATAGCTGACCGCAGTCTGCCTTGCAGTTGGCCTTCCTGAGTCGCATAAAATCCATCTAGTTCCTCCTGGTGCTAATATTCCTCAACAGTCCTTACTCCATAACTACTAGGCTGGAAATTATCAAGTACCATCTCCCCACCACGGGCTACATGTAATCTACATGGTGAAAGAGTCGTTCAAAGTTTGCCTCGATTCTCCCATTATGGCTTCATGAGGTTATTGGCACTTCAATATTCTTTATCTTCCCAAAATACATTGGATTGGTAACTCCTCATCATCATCTCCGCCCTGTCCCCAACGTTGACCTAAATTTACTGTGCTCTTTGATCATCATTATGAATTGATGTAATGTCAGCAGTGCTTCTTTATCCTCGTGGATAACAACCCCTAATGGGCCGGCAGTCGCTGGAAATCGTGAAAAGGGTGCCGGTGTTCATGGATGTAGAAGATATCAGGGATTGCTAGGACTCAAGCCTCGGCTCTAGCGCGAATCAGCAAGATCTTGGCTCCCGTGAATCGCGTGACGCAACACCAGGATCAAAACATAGGCAGTCACTTGAGTCTTGCAGAGAGCCCACTTTTTCTCAAAGTAGCAAACGGCCATATCCGAGGAACGTCGGGACTCAATTGGCAGCCAGCATCCAGGGTGCTTTAATGACGCGTTTCAGCGGCTTACGATGCCTCTGAGTGTGTACGGCGCAAAAATCAATTTCGGCCTGCTTTATTCATGCTTAAACTGGGTGCCGTGTTCCAATATCGGCCCGGAAGTTACTCCCTGGAATCACAGTTGTGATGCCGGCAATGACGCCGGCAGAACATTCGTGTTGGTAATTGCACAAACTGAGGCCTTTAGCCCTTGGAAGCATTTACGGCATGATTGTGCCAAGCTCACCCGTTGGTCGCACTGTGTGTGATGTGTAAATTCGAAATAAAACGTCAGAGTCAAGTAGTGCAAGTGGGTGGCTAAACCGCTAGATGCCGTATCTTGACTTTGCTGAGGCCTCGCAAAATTCTCCCTCTGGAGTATGAAGGCTGAGCCCCTCGAGCTCAGGCATCTTTGCCATCATTTATTGTTGACCACCATCTGCCTCACAGCCACGAGCCTATGATTCACGGAATGCTGTTCGAATCACGCAATGTCGTACAAAATCCTGTGCATGAAAGGGGGAGTGCACGATTATGACCATTCGCAGAGAGAAACTTGGCCTCGGGTTTGATCCGTTTCAACTTTCACGTGCTGCAGCTGGAGGCTTGCGATTAGCCTTCGCATCGACTTCCTTCATGATTTAGTATTCATCTATTCGTATCCAGAGCTAAATGACGTTTCGAAACCAGGGTTCCCTGTAATATCTTCAGGAAGTCAGCATGTGCCCTCATAAGCATAAATGCCAAGCTTATTCAACGCGGGAGGCGTCTTTGATGGTCTTACTCTCGCTATTCGTAGCCAGCAATGGATTTCAGGTATGCGCCAAGTAAGATGTAACCGCCTTCATGTTGTGCATGACAAAGGAACACGCCAGTCCCTTTAGCAAGGACGAGCTCCAGCATATTATCATTCTCAAAAGGGACTTCATCGGCCACCAATAGGGTCTTATGCCCGCACCTAAGACTCGACAAGCCGAGGCCCACAGGTCATTCCCCTGAAGCATGAATCGATGCTAAAAGTAATGCATATCCAGTGGGACCTCAGACCTAGCGCAACTATTATGGAGCCTGGTTTGGAATCAAGGGGACAACTCCACGTCGAGTTCTTGCAATCTGCAGCATATAACTTGACACCAAATGTCTCCAACTCACTCTTGGTTTGGAACAGGGCTCAGTGGATATTTATGGCCCCCAAAGGCAATACCGCAGTACCAACGTTGAACCTTGCGATTGCTGGTACAACCTGGTAGGATCGAGTGAGCGTTTCAGACTTCGGTTGAAAAACCCCCCCGGACGATCCTTGTTTCTCAACTATATGTATTTCTATTAGTACGTGTTCAACAGCTACTCAATTTAATCCGGAAGGTCTTTCATGTCGTTGTACAGCCTTTTAAAAGCGCTGTCTCTTTGCAAGAGGGTTCGCGGCCCATCCCATTCGACCAGGCGACCGTCGTCTATGACGGCAACGCGATTATAGTCCAGAATTGTGTCCAGGCGATGTGCGATGGCAATGATGGTATGGCTGCTAAAATGCTTTGCAATGATGCATTTTATAAGCGACTCGGTCTCGCCATCCATAACAGCCGTAGCTTCGTCGAGGACAAGTACAGATGCGCGGCGCATTATCGCACGAGCAAGACATACAAGCTGACGCTGGCCATGTGATAGGAGATGTTCTGGCATGGGTGCATCAAGACCGCCTACTTCACCCTTGGAAAGAATCTCCCAAAGCCCAACCTCTTTCAGCGCATTGATAATAGCGAGGTCTGTGCTATCGCCCAGTGGATCGATATTGAATCTCACGGTTCCTGGAACAAGGCAGGCGATTATCAAAACCCCGAGCAGCAGGTAGATGCCCCAGTAGAAGCCTGCGTTTTGGTAAGGACGCCGTACGTTGTCTACAGCCCGCCACTTGATCCAAATCTGTGGGAAAATTGTCAAGAAGCCGAAGGAGGCACAAAGAAAAACGAAGACCACCCAACGGTTCCAGCCAAAGCATTCGATGTAATACTTGTTAATGGCGAAATTTCCCGTTGCAACATCCGCTAGGTCGAGAGTCGGAGGAGCGCCGTCAAGGTCGCCGACTAACTCGTCATGAGAAAAGGGCTGGCATTTGATCGAAGAAGTAGTCTCTTTTCTCTTCTGTACCGGGAGCCCTGCAACGTATCCGTTTTCTCTCAAGAGTTCGTTGTAACTTCCCATTTCCGATATCGTGCCGTACGGTGCGAGAGCAATAATGTGATCTGCTTCAGCCAAGCGATGGATGGAGTTGGTTGCTAGAATGACAGTGGCTCCTTGCCGAGACAGTAACCCATCTTTGGCATCGACGAGGCGATGCGCATGTCTCTTCTGGTCGCCAGGTTATCGTTTCTGAAGGCCTGTTCGTCAACGGAACGCGCATGGCCGCAGGCTGCGATACTAATGTCGGTAAGAGTCTAGCTTCTGACGAAATGACAGCCAGGATTGCCACAATCTGGCGTTGCAGAGACTTTCATTGTGCGCAAGGGTCATGTCCCTAAGATCCGTTGGTCGAAGCAAGCTCAGGGTCAGCGACGGTCGCTATTGAGAAAATCAATCATTTACCGCATGAAGGAGCACATTGCCGGCTGAAAATGGGCCCTTAGCTGCCATTCTCGCCGCGTGTGGCGTAGGAATTCAGGCTTTGGTGGTTACACGTAAGGCTGCAGGAGACCCCTTTGCCTGAAGTTGCTGTGTTGAAGACAGTTGAGAATTATCCGCACATAACAAGTTGCTCATATGCACGTAGGCTGAAATCAGCAATGTCCTGGTCATCCGCGCGTACGTAAGTGTCCTTGCTCAGGTCGGCAAAGCCAGCAGCTTGCGGTTGTCAATTCCGCCTGCTGTCCGAACCGAGGCGCTCGGGACGCGGGACTTTGTGGGGCGGATCCTGTTCTGTCTCATGTTCAGCCATTGCCTTTTCAACCCCTACCTCACTGCCATCGAAACTTGGGGTACCCAAGCATCATTTCAGTGAGTATGGCGACCGAAACAAGCTATACGAGCCTGTTTTCCTATGCTATAAGAGTCGAGCAACTAGATTCCCACGCGTATCGAGTTAACCTAAATGAAGCCTTTTGCATCGGATCCGGTATGTGGCTCCAACCTCGGCTCAAGTCAACATCGCTGACCGGATAATCTCGCAGTTCCAAATGGCGGTTATACTGCTTCATGCATGCTCGCAGCCGCAAATACTCATCTCGCATTCTCGCGAAGAGAGCTATATGGAAAGGAGGAAAAAGTCACTAAGAAAGAATAAGTCAGATCAACCGTATAGGTCTCCTGCGAATGTGTGTATTCATATATCGTTCTATTCCGTCTTGATCTGCGTTGCCGCTTTATATTCTTGTGATGATAGGTATGGTGGCGATAATGCCACCCAGGCAGCATAGATGACGATATTAGCTAGAAAGTTCGAAACCATTATTAATATGGCATTACGAACTGCTTGCTGTTTTTAGGCAACAGCGTGAATGAGCGTCTTTATCTTGACAGGACCTATTAGTCATCCACTCGTCAAGCAAGCTGCGGGCTTCACAGCCGAGACCGGACCTTCTTCTCAACAGTTAACAGCATGCCTCATCATCAGTATGCCAACCTCAACTATTACGAAGGGTATAAACTATCGCGATAAGGCCTCGTGACCAATCCTGCGATATCTTTAACTTAAGAGACGAAAAAAGGAAGCAGGCAGCTATAACTAGCAAAACTCTATTCGCATTCCCACTATATGCGGGCCAGATCCATCAGAACCTGGACACCCGGCTTACCAGCGTAGGAAGCACGACCGCGACAAATCCGAAGATTCTTTTCACCTATAGGATACGAATAAATCCGACTTATACCCATAAGATCCGGGGAAACTCAATATAAATATCGAGTACTGCCCTAACCCAAGGAACTCCTGTACCTAGAGTAGCGGCTAGATAGCTTCGTCATTGCATTATTTTAGAGCTTCAAGGCTCTGGCTTACCCTATCAACTTGGTTATAATGCGGCAGGGCGGTGTGTATACGAGGGTTTGTTGAAAGCGGTTGGAATATTTGAGTATATAACATATGACGGAAGTTGATGGCGTTGATGCAAGAGCGCAACAATGCAACGCAACATATAGGATAGCTCGCACGCATACACGCAGGGAAAATACTATTATCACAGCCAATTTACCAATTTCCTTACAATGCTAAATGCAAGCTATTCCTCCACGAACATTCAGCTGATCGAGTCGTCCTTCCTATGGTACCTTCTAGATCCCACTGGTGTCCTCTAACAAGTTCACATCCGCCAACCACCTGCCAGCCATCTCTGCAGAATGCGATAGGTTCCTTCCCGCACATCGCCAGGAGCCATATGACCTGCGCCGTCGATCGTCACCATCGCGAGACGCCCGCTGCTCGTCGCTTTCCATTCTCCAGTTGCGGCGAGCCCGCTTGGGAGCGGCTTCCACTTCTTGACGTTATAGTCGGCCTGCTCGCTCCACCGGAGGCTGTCGTACGTCATTTTCGTCCCTGGCGACGTGACAAGAGGATCTGAATTGCCGTTAATAACCAGTAGATTTATATCCATTAGACTGTCTGCGGCAGCGTGCTCCTCTAGCACGTCGATCAGCTCGCGCGTCGTTGGCTTGAATAGCGCGCCTTGGCTGAATGTGGCAAAGAAACGACGCCCCATTGCGTCAAACTTGAAGGAAGGGTCCTTGTCGAGTGCCTTTTGGACCCAGTCTTGGTTCAGGTACGACGTGAGGTTGCCTTTGCTTTCATCTTCACAGTCGAGCCAACTACTTTTCGGATTGCATTTCATGTGGACTAGAATTGCGAGTCGTAGTTAGCCTCTTACTACGCCAGAATAATATAGTATTTCCATGCTTAACGTGCTTACTGTTTTGCGAGTGGCGCCTGCCAGCCATGATCTCTTCCTTATAAGGGGCGTGAATATATCGCAGTCCATAGTCCCAAACGGCATTGCACTCTGCACTCTCCCGGTTGGCGACTCGACAGCTATCACCAAGACGCTGCAGCTCAGGCAGGTGGCGGGCGATGCTCTCACAAGCTGTGGAGTTTAGGATATTCTTCTTCTCCTCTCTTTCGTTATCGCAGAAAAGCTCATACATCCCAAAGAATGGGCCCGTGAAGTCAATAACGGCGTCGACCAGGATGAGTGACGCGAATCGGCCCCAGAATGCCGTTTTGGAACGATACCGCCGCGACTCAAGGATATGGTGCAAGTAAACGGGACCGTAGTGCCCGCCATACGACTCGGCTGCGACATGGATAGGCAGGTGCTTCTTGCTCGGAAAAATATCCCCGAAGAAGATGTTTAGGAACTGCTGAAAGTCCTCAGCCGTATCTTCTTCGCGTTCCGCGAGCGGCATGCCGTCCGCGAGGTGAGACAGACCGGCTCCAGCAGGCTGGTCTAGGAAGACAATCGATGCGTTGTTATTCCAGGACCACGGATTAGGCTCAGTTCTATCCTCGCCAGGGATGAGCCGGCAGGGACCGAGCTCGTCAAAGAGACCATAGGCTGAAGATGCGCCCGGACCTCCATTCATCCAGACGATGATGGGGTCGTTGTCCGGGTCATTGCGGCTCTCGAAGAACCAGTAGAAAAGATCATGACCTTTGCTGACATTGATGGTGCCGGTCCACTGCGACTCACCGTAGGTCAGGCACGTCGAGTTGTCTTGTCTTTTCCTGGTGAAGCGACTGATGTTGAGTGGCTGCCCATCGGACGTGGCCTTCGTCTCCAACAAGGGGCGCTGAGCCGAGACAGCGTAATGAGGACTGGCAGACCATTGGGAGGCTCTGACCGTGCCTAGGCATAGGGCCGAGATGGCCGAAATCGGGAGGCGCATGTTTTGAAACTGCTGCGCGGTAAGTGCGATGCGAGGCTCTTTTGCGCAAGGATTCCGATTTGAGGGGATTAAAATGTCTATCGAAGGGACCGTTCTCGAGCCGTGGGTTAGAGCGAGCTGCGAGTAGGTTTCTAAAAGGAACGCATCATGTCCGAGAATCACTTATCTACCCAATTGGGTGCCGAGATGTGGGCACCCAGCGATCTCGGCTGGCGGAGAAAAGCCCCGGAGGTGCTCATTGAGTTAAGACGTTGAGATGTTGGTGCAGGGAAAGGGGGAACTGACTTAATCGGGAAGGTTACATCCATTGCATGAGCCTTCCTGTCTCTTGAGACGAGCTACGATCATCGTTTATGTCTATCCGCTCCGGTTATATTATATATACCGAGTAACAGATTTAAGAAAGTGCCCTTCTAATTGTGAAAGAGAGCCCTACGCCCTTAAAAGCAATATATGTGGTATATAGTTAGGATATTACGTAGGCTATAAGATTATCACAAACTCATTTGATTCCTATTATTATTATTCCTACTTATTATATATTATAATAATTCTTTAAAAGAAAATGGTTAACATTACCAAATATTAGTTTTAGTACCAGAATGTAGATTTGGGCCGAGATGCCTGCTAACTATATTCTTGTCCGTTAAGTTTCGTGTATATTAGTATTATCTTCTGCATACCATTAGAGTTTCTTCTCCACATAGGCTGGCTGGCTATTGGCCCCTCTTGTCGTGGACATCTAATTCCCGAGTGCCTTCATTGTCATACAATTACAGACCGTCATCAGCCCCATGACCACCCCAATTCGGCACCATGACCGATGTCGTGCTGAATAGCTCTCAGTGATCGCCATATCCCGGGACCGGCTCTGCAAACGGACGGCAAAAGGAGTTGAGACTGCATCCTCTCTGCGAAGCGATACCGCAATCTAGTCCGAAGCTGGCAACCTCCGATCAGCAGATCCAGGCAGCTCATACTCGGCTTGAGTGAACCCCGCATTTCTTCCTTCACCGTTAACGGAGTTCCCCGCCGATGGCCGACCTCCTTAAGCGTCGCAGCGCGGCCGAGTGGTTCGGTAGCTTTCATGAGCTCCCCAAGTGAAGTCTCCGGTCCCCGGGGGGGACTTAACAGTACTGTCGTAGCCCCTGGCAGATGATTCCATCACAGGGCAGATCTCCTTTACATACGGATGTCTCGACGAAACATTGAAGTGCTCGGTCAGCTTGTTCGAACCTGGCATTCCCTGCACTGCGTGGTACAACGTTTCCTTCACATGTATTCCCACATCTCCCAACACAAGGCCCTCGGAGGTGGCCAAAGAAGAATAAATTGCTGACATTTGGTCGCCAACATGACTGAACTTCCCCCTCAAGAATGCCCTCCGTCTATCGCTGAAAGCGTTACGCGACGGTGATGGAACCCTTTGGATGATGAACCATCTTGCCCACTGCCTGCGGACTTGCTCAACGATGTCACCAGCTGGGCCAACGACAAGCATCTGGCCACCGGACAGTACATCATGGAGGGAAACATGACAAAGTTCCTGGGGCCGGGTCAGGCCCAGACCAGGATATGCCGCGATTGCGAGAAGCTCGAAGTATGCCAGGGAGAACTCGGCGTGTTACTGGCGGCCTCGCGACCGGTATACGCCCATTGCGGAACTGTTCAAGCATATTGTCCGGATGGGAGCAAACCGTGGCTTCCTGCATGAAAACATAATACTCAAGAGCGAGCGTAGCCCAGCGCGGTATGAACATTCACTTCCTAGGTTCGACAACTTGGGTGCCTTTTGTTTGTCCTGCAATCGTTGTCACAAGTCGCTGATGTTCTGGGAGGGGCGCCATTGCCATTCCGCAGGAGTCATGTTTGGACACAATGTTCTCCCCGCACTTCTTGGACACGTTCCTTCTACGCAGCTCGACAGTTGGTACGCTTTGGAGATTAGCCTAGCTTGTCCTGAACGCACTATCCAACGTGGTGCGGCAATTGCCGCTGCAGAGCCATTGATCGGAGTACGAGTTGACTCGGCCCTGCCATGTTTATGGCCCGGAAGAGGGCCTGTCGTAAACGAGGAGACTTGATCTTGCGTAAATTACGCTACAACTTACGGCAGGATCACTTCGAGGGCCCATGGCAGACAAGGAAAGTGTTCTCAGCTAGGCGTAGTGACCTCACATATGCGATTGAAAAGTTGGACAAGACATGGACTGGACCGATCCCGTATCTCAGCGCTGTTAACCCTTCATCCCCTGCCCTATTCCACGGATATTTCTATAAAGGGACGACTTGAGACACAAAAGCCACAAGTGTATCCATGCTCGGACGTTTTTCGAATCCACCAGCCGGCTAAAAAATCAGTCAAAACAGCAGCACCAAGGTGCCCTCTAGTCGACTACACCAGTTTCGGGGTCGAGTTCAAGCTCCGCTTAAGCCCACGTAACTGCAGTCTCCGTCATATTGTCTTGGTGAATTGATGAGTTCGATGTGGGATGCTCATGAATCATGATCACATACCGTGGCCTTTGGTGTTGTGCCTATTTGGAGATTTGTTAGATACGGAACCGGAATGGGGAAGATGGTTGAAAATAACACACCATGGGTTCCAGGTGCCAATCGCTTTCCAAGCTGTGACCTTTCGAAAGCTACGCCCTCTGTTCCACACGTAAGCACTCTCCGCCGACGAGTGGGAGGTAGCTTCTGGGTAAGTTTGGCGATACGAAGATAGCCCAGAGGAATGGCGGCAGCGAGCACGCATTGTGGGACTGCGACGGATGATTGGGAGGATAAGTTGTCAACGTTGAAAGGGGGCTTCTTGCTCTATCACGGACTCTGAGATACCTGATGGTTGCTCCACTACGTAGGGAAGTAGCGGATTGTTTTTATCTTGATCAAGTATATTCGACAGGGCGAATAATTAATAATAGCGGTAAGTTTAAGTACTTAGGCACGTAAGTAGTCTATTGCTATTACTTATAATAAGCACATGTATTAGTAAATTGCAATATTAAAAGACAGTCTTTATTCACACGCACCCAAATCTCAATTCGCACGCACCCCCCCACATTCAGCCACAGCGCCTCCGAGATCGGAGCCCAATAAATCATTGGTGCGGATGTCTGACATTTCCAACTCCTTGGCGAGCAGGAGTCTAATTCGTTGCAACAGTAATGCTGTCGCCAACCGTATCTTTACCACCCTCGTTGGCAAGCCACGAGTCTGCTACTCCCAGATCTTGCGTCATTTCAGACGTCATTTCAGAAGAGTTACACCGTTCAGCTCGTTTGCTGCTGTCGTCCTGTGTCTTCGCCTGTCGGCGCGTAACTCGAGTGCTTCCTGACTCGACAACTTTACTCCGTTTCGGCCGACGTCGCGGTTTGTCTTGTGCGTCTGCTGCATCTTCTTCCTCCAGCGTTGCCCCCAGTTCGAATTGAGAGTAATTTCGACGCGCCGAGCGCTGGACGCCACTCCGTGTTGAGCCTTGAGGGGCTAGCTGCTTCTCTGGGATTGCGCGTTCGTTGCCAAATGGTTCGCCATTGCGTGGTCGACCCTTAGGTATCCCCATTGGAGGACGTCGTATTTGAAGGAGAGGATCATCAATGTCTCGTGATCGCTTGAGATGCCAGAATGGATCTAGGTCTTGCCTCTTGAGTGGTTCCTTTCGACGAGCTAGCTCCAAGAGCCTGTGAGCACAGGGTAGACCGTATTGAGCCCTCGTGGATCCTGAACATTGCGGCAGTGCCTTCTTAGAGACCCGGCTCGATTCCATAACTCGGTGCATCTCGTTTAGCTGGTCTAGCGCCCAACGAGTCACGTTTAGGGGGAGCTGGCCGAGCCATTCTCTTCCCGAGAACTGGTTCCGAATAGTGGTATTAGCCTGTTGTATTTTATCTTTATACAGTTGACGCTTATCCGCCGTCTGACTAGCAGCCGCCGCTTCGACGTCCGGGAGGTCGGACCGAAGGGACAGGTGGTACGTCTTCAGGGAATGATGATTTGATTCGGCGGGTGATGTAGTAATTAGTCCGAAGTTGCGATAATATCGTGTAAAGCAACAAGCCCACTCTTTCTTCAGTGGCAAGTACGTGTCCTTGAGGTATCGGAGAATTCGCTTCTGCTGCGGAAAGCTCTCTTGAAGTTGCTTCCAAGCCTGAATGAAGTCTTCTTCCGATCTGCTATAGACCATGAATCTCCAGAGAAGATACAGGCCGGCACGAGTATTAAGGACTCGTTTGGGAAGAGAACCAAGCTTCGCGTCCCTCATGTTTTTCACCTTGGTATTCTCACGTTCCATCTCTTGGACGTCAAGAGCATCGGTATTGTCCCCATTTTCTGCGTCATCGTCCAGATCAGAGTCGTTATCCTTCTTCCACCACTTCTTGATGTATGAGACCACATTGCTGTTGATATGGAAAACACATAGCTGAAGTTGCGTGTTGGGAAATATTTGTCGTATGGCATTGCGCAGCTGATCGTCCATGTCTGTGATAACGACCTCTGGGGATCTAATGATGCCTGCTCGTAGGAATCTAGATACCTGCTTTAGAAACCACTCAAAACTAGCATATTGCTCGTTATTGAGTAGACCATAACAGACAGGCATCGATGTCTTCTCCGAGGACACAGTTACAACAGTAACCAATGGCATTTTATAGCAGTTGGTACTGTACGTAGCATCGATCTGGAGACACGACGAGAACTGTTGCCACATTTTGCCGCCCTGGTGGTATCCCCAAGCGGCGTGGCGAAAACGGAACTCATCTTCGATCCAGTCTAGCCCCCATATCCAGACTTTCTTCGACTCAGAAAGCGTCCTAACAAAATCGTTGGCGGGACCATAGCCTTGACGTTTTGCCTGGTTGACTTTCCATCTCCAGTTATAAATATCTGCTCTGCGAACAGGGATCTTGGGCCACTTATGGCAGAGCTGCTTATGAACGGATCGAGAAGAAATCGTAGTGTCCAGACAAAGATCTTCCAATAGTTTCATTTGTTCCGCCGTTAACTTTCTCCAATGGTAGTGCTCCGAAAGACTGTGCGATGGGCCGTGGTCTCGATGAAGAGAGCTCACAATTCTCATGGACCACTCGTAATTGTTGGCCTGGAGGGATTGAACGATGACTTTGAATGGACAGTTGGCGGCTATCTTTGCTGTATTCGTATTGCGAATTTTGGCCACGGATGCCTTTGGGTTGAAATACCGACTCTTGTCACATGCAAGTTCATATTTTATCGTTCGCTTCTTCGCCTTATCCTTCTGACTTCGTATAGTAACGATGCCCATCCGATTCTGAATGCAGAACGCTTTCAAGACATCAAGGAGTCGATCAAAAGACTCATAGCTTGTTGTCAGTAGGGGAGAGTCCGATGGAAACTCTACCTCCCATGGCTGACCATCCCAGTCGTCGTTGTCGTGGAAATCGTCGCAGTCGTCGGATTCGCTGAACTCATCGGCTGAATCGACTGGTAGCTCTCCACCTGGTTCGGAAAGCGTCGGAGGAAGCGCCGGAATCAGAGCTGGAGAAGCCATGGTGATTGAATGTTGCTAGGTCGCGCTGTGAGCCTGTTGTGCTTAGTGAAGCTGGTGTATTCCAGCCACTTCCAGACTGTCAGTTACTCTTGTTTCAACTGAACTGAAAACACTATCTGCAAATTTTCAGAATACTGTACGGATATAACCTCAGGTACTGGAAGTACTCATGTGTTAGGCGCACAGCCACGTTGTAACTTGTAATAGAGAGTGAAGAACGGAGGCGATCGATGCAATTGTTGATCTCTGGCCACTCACCAACTTAGGTTGGGGAGCGAGGCCTCTGTTAATACACCAGCTTCCTCCGTGTTTCCACGGACTCCCCTCCGTGTTGTTACGGAGTCTCAATCCCTTGGGGCAGGGCCTACAGGCTACGTCCCAGGCGCGTGACACCATGAGCCTGGTGGAACCGTGGAAGGACGTCCTACAATAGGACTTCCTGCCAAATCCTATTGTACAATTAGGGCTCAATTATAGAAGGATTACTGAAATGCTAGATTGGAATTTGTGGCAAGCATCTCCAACACAGGAGTTAAATGGATATATTTCCTTCGCTTCATAACTGGTGTTGACAAGTCGCAAGAATGCTGTCTGCGGGATCGTTGGCGAAGTCGGAGTTCTTGTGGCTATGCTGTGGCTGAAGGTGGGGGGGTGCGTGCGAATTGAGATTTGGGTGCGTGTGAATAAAGACTGTCTATTAAAACTTCATCTTATAATACAATACTAGCTGCGAAGCAGATATAGATCTATCTATAACTTTCCCCTAGAGAAAGTAATGCCCATTACTTATAAAACTTTTCTATAGTTTTAAGAGCGCTAATATTTCATATATATAATGACGGAAAAAATAAAGCAATCATAATATGTTTAGTAATTATATATTAATTAATATGTATATTTCTTTAAAACCCATGTTAAGGCTCGGTTAAACTTGAGTGGATGACAACTATGTCGTGTTATAATTATTCTAATTACCGAGCTTATTAATACGAAGTAATAATGGGACTTTAGCGTCCCTGGTCCCACTCGCAGCGGCGTGAGACCCTTTGCTGCTCCTCACGTCCGGTCGAGTCTGACCAACTGCATTTCATGCTATACAGTATATGCACCATCATATTACAACCTTGGACGGGCTTCGGCACGAATAAGGAGTCCAGGGGTCTTTTGCTGCGCATCACGCCTGCCCAACAGCAGCTCCCCTCGGTGAAAGGGGCCATCGACCGGTGCCGCATTCGCGGGCATGAAGCAAGAAAAGCGTTGGCCTCGCCTGCTAGCCTGCAAAGCGAACAAAGTAGAAGGGGTTTCGCTTGCATGGCCCCCAAGCACAGTACAGCATTTACGATCCATTCGATCATAGAGTACGGTACAGTACATATAACGATGTAACCTCTGCATGGTGTGGGGAGTCGTCGATCCTCGCAGTGCAATGTTGGGCAAAAAACTTGCAACGACGGCAGACTTGTCAACACACAGCACCCAGGACCAAGCGATAGCATTTCAAAAGCACGAAAGTACCTCGAGAGGGAGCCTCTTGCCCCCTCCAGTTCCATTCCTGTGACCCGTGGCCCCTGCTTGATAGGGAGGAGCCGTCTCGATGCATCCTGATCCGCCATCGCCGGCAATCGTCCAGAATGCGGGCGAGGCAATCATCGACGTTGCGACAGAAACGTCGCCGCTGCTTGGGGGGCGAAGTGAAAACTCTTCTTCTGTCCCGGGCGCGACTTCGGTGACGGCCTCGACGTTCGAGGCTGCTCAAGACAATAATGGCGACGTCGTAGAGGAGCGTAATGGTTCTCCTGCCCTGGCGGACAAGATGCATCTGATTTTGCCCTCCGTTGGCCTCAGCGTTAGTCCTGCGTTGTCTTGCATCGGAAGCACGAGATTGGTGTTAACGGGACCACGCAGCTGTTTCTTTCAGCGTTCGATCAGACGGTCACAATGGCATCGTATGCCAAAGTGGGCAGTGATCTAGATGCTTTGAATAGCGTCAGCTGGATAACGACCTCGTAAGAGCGAGCTCCTTCTTTTCCCCCTTTCTCTCCTGCGGCTGTCAGATGGCATCGTCGGTTTGACAAACGGCCACGGTCTGCTCTTTTCGATCAAGGCAATGACTCTAGGACCCCTGACCGACTTTCACAGGTACTTCCTTACCTTGTCGAGCTTCCAGCCACTATACGGCAAGCTAAGTGACATCTTTGGTCGTAAGGCGTGTTTGCTTTCTGCACATACTCTCTTTGCCATTGGATGCCTCGGATGTGGACTCGCGCAGAGCATGGTCCAACTCTGCGTCTCGCGGGCTATTTGCGGCATGGGTGCTAGCGGTTTGACTTCTGTCACCGCGATCGTCATCTCGGACATTGTACCGCTGCGCGATCGTGGGGTTTGGCAAGGCTATATGAATATCATCACCTTGTCAGGCATGGCAACAGGAAGCCCGCTCGGTGGTCTTCTTGCCGACACTCTAGGCTGGAGATGGTATGTGATTTATTCGACCCCTTAACAAGCCGTCCTCGATCGCTAAGCGATTACGTTTTCAAGGTCCTTTCTCGTCCAGGTGCCGCTCTGCGGGCTCGCTTTCCTGGCGATCTACTACCTCTTGGAGCTGCCCGCCAAGAAGCAAGAGGCCTTACTCGACAAGATTCGCCGCATCGACTTCCTCGGGGCGCTCGTGCTTGTGGCAGCCATTGCTGCTCTTCTTGCGGGCCTGGACTCTGGCCCCAGCCGGGGATGGCGACACTCTACTACAATCAGTGAATTCAAACGCCCCGCCGTTGCCTGAC